>CANNZV010002777.1:0-84744 GCA_947561585.1 Caprella mutica | reverse complement strand
GCTTCAATGCAGTACCTAGATAACTTTTATATATTTAATACCAGGCTGACACTTATAAGTTGGCTTATTAGCAAACTTGTAAAATGTAAGTTGGCACCTAGTAACCTATTGTACTTACAATGAAGCGCTTGAATGACCATAATAATCTAACATTAAAACTTGATTGCCTATAGTAAAAGGTTATTTTAAGCACAATTTGACGAATGACATTTTCAATAAAATTTCTTATTTAATCAGATAAATGCGAATGTATCTTATATCCTCCAGTCACGTTTACTCTACTTGAGAGTTTGAAGACTATCAAGTTGAAGAATATTATGTAAAATGTGATAAAAAAAATTATTTAAGTTAATTTCCATGAAAATGTACATTTAACTGAATAATGGCACAATTTTATTTGGAAATTACTTGTGTGACGTCACTCGTTTTAATCGATGACACGTCCATGTAGTATTTTCGGATGTTCCAATATTGTACTTGGCATACTTTACTATTTATTTACTATGGTAGTTACGCTCTTTGTTTTGATTTCCATTTTGAATTTTATACAAACGACGAATGTTCGGCCTTACTTTAAAATTTAAATTGTTTCCTGAAGAATAAAAATGTTTCTATAATAAGTTTCTCTAATATTATATTTTACACTTTTGTCAGTCAGTTCCACAATTGTGTCAGAGCTTCCCAGTAAACATTACAATGTTGGGGCAACGTTGGCCCAATTCAGAACGAAAATCTGGGCCAACGCTGTCATGCCAGTCTCGGTGTATTGGGCCAGCAAAGGCCCGGCGTTGGTCCCCCCTTTGGATGTCCACCGGCCCAGAACAGTATAACCAAAGATATTATACTTCAACAAGATACACTACTCTCAAGAATTTCTGTTTCAAAAAGCGCCCTCTGCATTTGAAAGCGGGTACTAAAGCAACAACAATATTTGGTGCTTATGAAAACTTAGAAAAGCTTTAGTTTTCGCACTTCTGTCAGTACCTAGTTGGCTAGTTATAAATAATTAAATACTTATAAGGGCATATGTAGCTGGTATGATTATTGAATTAATTCCAAATTTCCTAAGTTAACTTTGATGTGCAATTAATACATGAAAGGAAAATAGGTAGGTAGGTTGGAGGAACGGTCAAGAGCCCCCCCCGGTCATGAGCCCCCCTAGGTCACGAGCCCCCCCCCCTCCCTGTTTTTTTAATCCGTATTTACCTAGTTAAACAAATGAAGAACTACTTAGATAGAAATAACTGAGAGTTGCTAATGTAGTTTGTTGTATCCGCTAGTTTGTTGTACTGCACACTTCATGATTGTTTAATGACCTGGCAGGGGGGTTCGGGGGGCGGCACGCCCGTCGATATACATATATTTTATGTCTAATCAGTAATGAACTACAAAAGTGTCAATAAGGATTAAATAATATATGTAAATAAGGATTTAAAAACGGGGGGTCTCGTGACCGGGGGGGGGCTCTTGTCCGGGGGGGGGGGGGGCTTATGACCTAAGGGGGCTCATGACCGGGGGGGGGGGGGGGGGCTTATGACCTACACCCGGTAGGTTGATGGTAGGTAGGTACCGTAGAGCTATATCAGACGAGTTGATTAAAACTTCGTATCAATTTATTTGCGTATAAAAATTAAATAGCTTTCAATATTTATGAAAAAATGAATAAATTTCAGAATAATTTTTCTGTTGAACCAGCATGACCTTTACCTGTATAACTTCGCCTGAACACTGAAAACTTTTCAATGTTTTGATCAACACCAAATTCTATTGTTGCTTTAGTACCCGCTTTCAAATGCAGAGGGCGCTTTTTGAAACAGAAATTCTTGAGAGTAGTGTATCTTGTTGTAGTATAATATCTTTGGTATAACTAAGTATAAACGACCAAAGGTGGGCAGCGCTACCTTGAAAAGCAGCGGCGCTGCTGCAACATGCATAATAATGTAGCGGCACTGCCGCTACCGCTACACTTTCAGAAATGCAGCGGCGCTGCCGCTTCCGCTACAGCAGAATGTAGCGGCAGCGCTACAGCACTACTTTCCGAACAATTAACATATATGCTGTAAAATTTTATTTATTATTTTTACGGCCACGTACAGTGTAGAAATAAATTGTTGATCCCCTGATTAAAGGTTACACGCAAGGATAGGGCCAATATAAAATAGCTACCCTACAAACAACGGTCTGTCGATTCGATGGAACAATCCATCGAATCGACATCCCAGGCAATCGAAAAGAAATCGATATACGTTGTTTATAGAGTACGAGACATACCTGTCCTTGATCAAGAGAGAGGTCAAGAGGAAACCATTGGAAACTAGTGATGCAGTTTTTCAGAGTCTGTGTAGAAAAACCACGCAGAATACTGAAAGTAATTGCCACTTATGTTCCACCTGTTACCAGGCCTCTTTCAAAGGACACGCACAAGGTTACTATGGGCGGAAAAATATCGTGGACCATACATAGAAAGAACGCATCATTTAAAAAAAATTATTTCGTAAATAATTGCTTCATAACTTTCTAATAGTGTGGTCAAAATACCAGAGCTCTAGTGTAACTCTAACCCTCTAGGAGAGGGAAGGGGGCAACGCGTTATAATTCGTAATAATTAATTATCTCGCTATATCTGGTATCTAACGTGCCACTAATGGCACACACACTAAAGTCATGATATAACCACTCTATAAGGTACGCTCGCAAAAGAGACGAAATTGAGTTTCTTCTGCGTAGCATCCGAAATAATATTTGAATGAATTACTTTAAAAAAATTTAAAAACTACTTGCAGTGTAGATGCATTTTTCCAGAAAATTTAAAAAAAAAACCATTGAGTTAATAAGATGATGTGTACGGTGATCGTATTAGACGGTTTTGTCCAAATATCAAATATTCACATTGCGTATCGTTATTATGGTCGTACCTATACTATGAATCATTGTTTGAATATAAGTTGGTCGTACTGCGCGGACTTGTCTGAATATCACTTACAACTGATGAGCTATAGGATCGCGCACTTGTATAGACTTTTATCTAGACTCCTCAGATAACTTAAACATTTTTTATTTTAAAAGAAGCGGAAGCGCTGTAGCGCGAAAAACCTCTAGCGCTTCTGAAAAAAGTAGCGGTGCTGCCGCTACACAAAAAGAAGCACCGCTATTAGCGCGCGCTACAAGTAGTGGCGCTGTGGCCACCTCTGTAAACGACTTATTGGTACCGGCAATACTTAACGTTGCCGATGTCATGCATGTCTATGGCCAGTACTATTTTCATATAAGAGGTATTAATTAAATTAGGCTATAGAGAACACGTGAAGACAACAGTTACTTCTAACTATGTAGTAACTGTCCTACAAATACATTTTACAGATCGAAGTCATGAAAAAAATAGAACAGTGGCCAATTCAAACAATAATATTTCTATTTGAAATTTAATAAAAATTATGATTTTCAATGTGAATAATTATTTCAAACGAAAAAATAACTTTTCATACTAAATATATGAATTAACTAGCGTCCAAGCTCACTTTTATGAATGAAATAAATAAAGTGTTAAATTAATAATTGAAAGGATAACAGGCCTATTTTACTATATTGCCAAAAACGGCTACAATTTCAAAGATATACTTAATTGATGATATTAAATTGGCTATTTGATGTGGTTGGGAGAGATCGTTTGCACCTAACCTCTTTGATTGTCTGTCGATAACTGCCAAATAGAACCGGTAAACCAGAATAATAAATATACTGGTACATCAAAAACTAACTGGATTGGTTTACAAATGTTTCCTTTCATTGGGCCAGTGCTGTATGGCAACTGTTGGCCCAATGTCGCTTACATTGCATTGGCCCAGTATAGCAATTTTCAATCGTGCCTTTACTTTGCGAACGTTTACCGACGTTAATTGGTCCGATCACAGAACATTGAATAGAAGAAGTGTAGATCCCATTATATTACTCTTGAGTGCCGTTTACAGTGACGTCACTTCAACTAGAGCCACTCAGCCAATCAGAGGCTTCGTTTCACCAGTTCTGTTTGAGTCCGTATTTTGAATGCGTATTACAACCGAAATGGTGTCAGTTTGTGTTTTTTGCAAAGAAGATTAGTTTATTATTGCCTAGTAGCTGAGCTATAGAATATAGATAATCGTGTACTTAATTTGGCAGGAAGATATGACTCCCAGCAAAGATAATGAGCTGAGGTAGAATGCACGCTCAAACTGTTTTCGAGAGAGTGTTTATAGTGACGTCAGCGATCAATGGACGTGATTGGTTGAAATTTTACGACTGGGTGCACCATGTGTACACGTTCGATCTGAGCTTCTTCTTATTCAATGTTCTGTGGGTCCGATAGTGCAATGTTATCAGGGCCTTTACTTTGCCAACGTTTACCGACGTTGGCCAGATAGTGCAATGTTATCAGGGACAATAAGATTCAATGCTCTCGACCATTTCTATTTTAAGTGTGTGTGGCGCCATCTGGTTTCAAAAGCGGGAAATAAAATTGCAATATTGTTAGGACAATCGAGGTATGTTGTGTGCGTGACGTCATACCAGCAACACTCAAAAATCATATTTAATTTTTAAAGACAATTGAAGAAAGTAACCTTATGAGAATTGTTTGGTCAAAGTTGTGCCTGGGATTCGAATAAAAACCGGATCGTTGAAAATGTGCAGTTTTCATGCTTTTACCTGAATCACTATCTTTTTAAAACATTATTTGGTTGAACTTTCTGTTGCTAATGTAATTAGGTATAAACATTTAATGGTTAAAAAATCTTATACAACAATAATTAAATCTGTTTTACTATTAGTTTCAGAACACTGCAGCGTTGGAATCAAATGCGAAATCTACGAGTTACAAGGGACACCATCAGTGATCGATCCATTTCTGTTGGACAAAATATCCATCATGGACCACCCGTCAATCATAAGGAAAATATCAGCGTAGGTTACGCAGAAGGGACTCAATTTAATATACACGAAATTTAAGAGACGAAATAATTTGTGGACGATCTATTTCCTTTGTACAAAATATTGATTATAGACAACATGTCAATTATAGTGAAAATAACTACAATGAAGAACATTCTACTCATGATCAATCAGAAATGATTGATATTTATAATGACGTCCATCTGATTTCTACGACGCAGAAGGATTTAACCAAGGATATAAAGATCAATTTATTCCAATCGTTATCGATAAAATATCAGAAGGAACAAGAACACAGAGGAAGGAAAAGATCCTTTCATGACCAATCCTTGTGACTACGATAACGAGTGTGGTCTCTGTTACGAAATTTACTCTTAAAGATACAGACTTCATGTTACTCCTCGATTGTCCACACCTTTTCTGTGAAGCCTGTGTGAAGAAATGGTTCGGACCTGCTAGTAGCAACACAAAGTAAGTTATCATATTATTAAAATACTTTTATGTTAAACCAGAGCCCTTTTATCTTTAAAGTATTCATTGGCTTTCGGAAACTATCTATAGTCAAGTGATGCTAAAATGCAAATAGGAAAAAAATCAATAGTGACATTTTGGATAACGTATTCTTTTTCATTAAATGGATTCTTACTGTTTTTCACTTTTAGATTAGACTATACAATCGATATTACATTTAAAAATCAAAGTATGATAGATTGATGTCACTCTCATATTAGGGTTATATACTTATACAGTTTCCTGACGATGATGATAAGATTTTCGTTTTTGAAATAATTTCGAATCATCACCCTGAAGAAATTTTGAAAAATAAATTGTTGTCTCAAAGCTTCAGACGAATAAATTTCATTTATTACAGGAATAAAGTAAAAATCACATTCTTTCGGAATTTTGATATTTTTCATGTAGAGAATGAAGAATATTTGTCTAGGTTATATTAATATGAATATATGATTTGCATGATTTTAATTAACATCTTTCCTAATTCAGGGATTCATGCCCGATGTGCCACTGAAATTCTGAAAGCATCAAATCTTCCAAAAAAATTTAAACATCTTTTTGGGGAAGAAAATATGGAGACTCTTAATAAAGATTACTGCTAAGTCTCTGAAGACCTCATTCGAAGACCATTCCGAAATAACGATGCCGATGAATTAAGAGGAGTTGCTCACAATTTTGCGGAAGGACCTTGTGCCGTTACTATACATCACGGCATGCTTTTTACCCATATTTCTCATGTAGCCTTTTCTCGGCGTTCCCATTGTGTAGGGATAGCACAGTACAGAGAATATATAGTATCCCAGAGCTATAGGGGGGATATTACGCGTGTCCCGGTAGGCTGTGACGTCACATGTCAACAATGGTGCGTACGTTTGTACGTACAGTACAAACACAAAAGATGGCTGCAACACACCCAACTTTTGTTAAATAACGTTTTCGGTGATATTTTTTTTAATTCCACATTACCGCATGCTATTATCCAATCTTTATAGTCATACGGACGAAAATTAAAAAATAACTGTTGATGAAATTGCTACTGGTCTTTTTACACCCAAAATAGTAACAAATTTTTAGTCTTGAAGAAGACGATTTATTCAAGATAATTAGATCATTAGTCAGATCGGTCGCGTTGGCCGCCATCTTAATTCTCTATTCCACGTGACCCACAGCAATTCTGTTTACTATGACGTGACCTCTTGTTTACATACATGACGTCACAGCCTACCGAGAATAAAATTGAATAATACATGTAACTGGGGTACTATACTATTCTATGTACTGTGGGGATAGTCTCTTTAAGTAATATTACGCAGTTAAACCAAATGAGGGGTTGTACCATTAGGGGTACGGTCAAGAGCCCCCCCGGTCATGAGCCCCCCCCCGGTCACGAGCCACCCCGGTCATGAGCCCCCCTAGGTCATAAGCCCCCCCGGTCACGAGCCCCCCTCCATGTTTTTTTAATCCTTATATACCTAGTTAAACAAATGAAGAACTACATAGATAGAAATAACTGAGAGTTGCTAATGTAGTTTGTTGTATCCGCTAGATTGTTGTACTGCACACTTCATGATTGTTTAATGACCTGGCAGGGGGGTTAATGACCGCCCCCCGATATACATATATTTTATGTCTAATCAGTAATGAACTACAAAAGTGTCAATAAGGATTAAATAATATAGGTAAATAAGGATTTAAAAACAGGGGGGCTCGTGACCGGGGGGGCTCATGACCGGGGGGGCTTATGACCGGGGGGGGCTCTTGACCGGGGGGGCTTATGACCTACACCTGTACCATTACTATTCAGCTGCATATAATCATATCTTTCTCACTGTTTGACCGGGAAAACAAGTGAGAGGATCTTATTATTTTTTGGTTTATGTTATAGTATCGTTCAGATTCATATAGGTAGATTGATACTTAGACTTTATTATTTGGACGTACCTTACTAGTTACCTAGATTCATTTCGTGGTTTTATTTTATTATTTGTATGGCTTTAATTTATTCGTATTAAAAATACTTGTGCCTATCTGTTTTTGAAGTAAGTTAATTTATTTCAGAACTACGTGTACACTGAGTGTAGTGACTAGTGATCCGTCACAATAAAGGAGATTTGTCAAAGCCTGTCTTCATTTCATCCTTGCGACCCAGCCTAAGGTCGCGACAGACCTCCAAAACTATCAAAGAGAAGAGACAGATTTTTTACAGTTATTCATTTTCTTTGGCACCTGGGTGCAGTAATAAGCATTTTTTGTTTGTTTATTTGATTTCTTAGGTTTTCTAACATAGTATTGTCTATAAAGGTATTCATTACTAATTATCTGCTCTTTTATAATCTCGTTGCTCATTTTCTGTAAACCACATGCAAATTGTTTCAATGACGTTAAAGCTAGAGAAGTTAGTAGAGAGACTCTCAATTTCTCAGTGTAGAGACTCAATTACTCAATGAAAGTAAGCTAATTCTTTAAGATTTTCCACAGGTAGGGTTCATATTCATTATTATGTAATAAAATTTAGTGATAAAAATGAAGCCTAATTAGGCAGACTAGCCAGTAAATAATATGTCCTTTTTCCAATTTACAAATTTTCAGTGATTACGATACTTTGTAAGATAATTTTAACAACTCTTCCTATTAGAATAGGATCTAAATATAGTAAGATAAATTTACTTTGCAATCTTCTTTAGCCTACAGTTCATAAAAATTTAAATTTCTCTTAACACCGAACGTTTTGTATCGGGTTAATAAGTAACACCCTAACAGGGTTTTTTTTTTAAGATTATTTACTTTATATCTTGCAATTGTATCTATTTTAGGATTAACTTTTAATATTGCTCTAAGCATTGTTCGATAATTAACATTCGAATAGTTGGATCATTCTATTTCTATTCAAAAATTCGCTGTTTTAAATGAGTTTAAAAAATAGGAAATCAACTATTAATTTTCAGGCAATCAGTCCATTTTATTTGGAATAAATTAGTTGGTCCACACCAAGCAGTTTTCCCTGAATCCATCCTCTACCGAAACCTTATGTGCGCTTCAGTACCGGAGTGATAGATATCATATAGACAAAGTGTGTTATAGATTACAAAAAATATATGTTATACCTATTTTAAACTTTGAATCATGATATTTCAAAATAAATGGAAAAGTCCCTATTTAAATTTGAGAACTTGTATCAAAATATACAAACTATATATGCTGTATGTTAGGATTACACAAAAATTTAAGAACTCCGGTGACTTGGTAATTGTATATTCCTGTCCGGTATATTCCATCTTGGAAAGGTCCACTCCACTTATCGTGTTATGTTGGATTATTCATTAACATTAATTATTTAATAATAGTTTACATCATACAATAGTAACTTCCACTTTCCTTGTAGCATATCAAACCTTTTATTAGAAATCAAAAGGTGTTTACTTCTAACTACAGAGCAGATAGATAAAAAAAGTTTTCAATCACAAGCTGATTACCTTCACTATCAGTCTATCGCTGATAAGATAGCGATTTTAACTGTAAAATGATGATGTCACCTAGTACTTCTTGTTATTTATATTTAATATGGTAGTTTGATTTCGATAAAAAGTGGTTTAATATAAAAACGATTTTTGACAGGTGTTTCTCGGCATCAGTGGCGTTTTGACCAGGAGGTTATTGATAAGTGGTATATGCACGGGATTCTTTGACGGGAGGAATTATTGCACTATATTAATTTCATACTTCAACCAAATTCTTACTCGCGAATCTGCTGAAAAGTTTCTTTGATTTACAAAAATCTTTTGATAAAAGATAAAATAAAAGCGTGGAATATAATATATTTAGTATAACCAGAGATCATTGAATAAAGAAAGATATTTCATTGATACTAGGACGCTATTGGCCAAATAATTATTTAAGTGAGAGCGTTTCAGCCAATCAGGGTACCGTGACGTCACATATTACAAACGTTCGTACAAACACGTATATGTGTATATATATAACGGTCAAAGCTACATTTTCTTATGGAAATTTTAATATTCCGGAAAAAAAGGTTGATTAAAGTCGTATAATTTAAACTTATATTTATTATGAAATAGGATACAAGAATCGCAGTTGGAACTAAACTGTTTCGGGCTAAATAGATCTTATTAACTGTTTAGTCTCAACGCCATTGTTGCAAGCAAAGTAAATAAATAGTAAGGTATGCTAAGCACAATATTGGAACATCCGAAAATACTACATAGACGTGGCTGCGATTAAAACGAGTGACGTCACACAAGTTGTTTCCAAATGAGAACTGTGCTATTATTCAGTTAAATGTGCATTTTCATGGAAATTAACTTATATAAAATTTTGTTTTTATCACGTTTTACACTCAATTCACTTATAATATTCAACTTAATAGTCTTCAAACTCTCCAGTAGAGTAAAGGTGTGAAGGATCTAAGATACATTTGCATTTATCAGATTAAATACGAATTTTTATCGAAAATGTCACTCGTCAAATTGTCCTTAAAATGGTTACTATTCAGTAATCCGACGCCCCAATAGTCCGACACCCCATTAGTCCGCCACTTTTCTAGTTTATTACTGATTTAACATAAAATATATGTATATTGGGGGGCGTGTCGCCCCCCGAACGTCCCTGCCGGGTCATTACATCACAACAATCATGAATTGTGCAGTACAACAAACTAGCGGATACAACAAACTACATTATATGATGAAATCAAATGAGGGAATGTATCATACTAATTAATATTAGAAATAAAGTAAAATAAAAGAGTAATATAAAATTTAAAAGATGAAAGAAATGAAAAATTATTTTATTATATAGATTAGTTATTAATTGAGTATACCTATTTAATCATTTTTTTTTATTAAAATCAAAAAAATAAAACGAAAAATAACACAGAAAGATGAAACTGTCGGACTACTGGTACGTCCCCAGCTTCCAGTACTTAGATAACCTTTATATATTTAATACCAGGCTGACACTTATAACTTGGCGTATTAGTAAACTTGTAAAATGTAAGTTGGCACTTAGTAACCTATTTGTACATACAATGCAGCATTTATATGACCATTATCCAACATATAAACTTGATTGCCTATAGTAAAATGTTATTTTAAGGGGGACGTGCCAGTAGTCCGACGCCCCAATAGTCCGACAGTTACATCTTTCTGTGTTATTTTTCTTTTATTTATTTGACTAAAATAAAAAACATGAAATAAGTATACTCAATTAATAACTAAATAATAAAATAATTTTTCGTTTCTTCCATTTTTAAAATTTTATATTACTCTTTTATTTTACTATGTTTCTAATATTAATTAGTATGATGCAATCCCTCATTTGATTTCATCATTTAATGTATTTTGTTGTATCCGCTAGTTTGTTGTACTTCACACTCCATGATTGTTTAATTAATGACCTGACAGGGGGGTTGAACGGAATATATTTTATGTTAGATAAGTAATAAACTACAAAAGTGTCGGACGAATGGGGTGAAGGACTACTGGGGCGTCGGACTATACTGAACAGTAACGTAACCCTAATCTAATTTATTTAAATAGGCATTTGGGAGTCCAATATTGACTGAGTGTGAAGTTATGATCCAAATTATACATAATCTGTGTTATGTGTCTAAGGTAGTTTGCGTTAATTAAGTATTAGTGTTTTTTCATGTTAGGTATTGGTAGTTTCACTAGTTTGTGCTAGAATGGTGTTTTGTTAAAGACACCATGATGGCTATAACACTATTTATATCTGCTTCTAATTAGTAATCATTGACTATGAAATGGACTCTCTTTATTAAATTTAAGTGACTAGGTCTAAAATAATAACAGCTCTAAATAAGTTGGTATGCTGTGAGAAATGTTCCAAACAAGTAGCCATGTTTTTCTTAGGTAAATTTCTTTTACTTACAAGTTAGAACTTTTTATTTTCCTATATTAGTAGCTAGGTCACAGGTGCAACATTCTAGTTTTATAGATTGTGCCATTCTCGATTTGATTACGCCGTTATTAACTTCATGTGATGTTTCTAAACCCATGATGATTAGTATCTTCTATCCTAATCAAAGTCCTTTGTACTATATGTAGTTTCCCTTTTTCATTGCTATTTTGTGATTGTAATTTTTCAATCTGTAATACTAATTTTAGATTTTTTTGGTATCTTTACACCCACTAGCCACGTCTATCAGTGAGGAATAAAATACTAATGAAATCGCATGGTTCTATTCAGCCTAAAATAGTTCCGTTACAGTATGTTCTTTCTTGGGTTTCATTTTTGATCAGATTAAAACAAACGTTATAATTAATTAGATATACTCTATTATAACCCTCTAAATGATAAAATAATCTCTATTTTTTTCTAATATTAATTAGTATGACGCAATCCCTAATTCGATTTCATAATTTAGTGAAGTTTTTTGTATTCGCCAGCTTGTTGTACTGCGGCACACTTCATAATTGTTTAATGATCTGGCAGAGGAGTTCGAAGGCGGTTAAATCTGAAATAAACTGTAATAAGTGTTTCCCTTATAGGGTATCTGGCTAATGGGGCGTCGGATAAATGAATAGTAACCCTCATTAGCTACCTCAAAGCAAACAATATATGAATATACATTTATTATTTATAAAATTAATACATTCTTCAATTTCGGCAACTGTCAAAAGTTATTTTGAATTGCTTTTTACTTGTATTGTTCGCAAGTTCCTAAACCATCTGAAGAATTGAATGAAATTGAAAAAAAAGGTTCTTCCAGCGTTGGAATTTTCCTAGAGGTTGAGTTGCTATTGACTGAAAACAGATACTGGTCCAAAGACTGTAAGACCTCCGTGTTCATGTTCATTCTACTACAAGTCTACAACTACAAACACACCTATAGTATCATATTATTTGCCATGGTTGATGCAAACTACTTCTTCACTTTTGTTGAAGTGGAAATGGGAGAGTAAGTGACTGTAATATTTAGGGATATTACTTTGAACATTTCAATGGAAAACAATACTCTTGGCATGTCTGGAAATTCCGTTACTGTGGGAGATGAAGCGCTCCCTCTGAAAACAAATCTTACAGTAAAAGGGGTCTTAGCAATTCGGAGAAAATATTTATAGTCTTTCCCGTGCTAGGTGATTTGTTGTTGCTGTTCTTGTAGTCCCCCGAGGTTCACCTTACGCCATGAAACCCGCATCTTGCATGAACAGCGCCACCTCAACCGGTTCACTCCACATCCACAGTTGAAGAATAGATGTGATGTTATATTGTTGTGTGTAGCTTGGGATGGTTTCCACAGCGGAGGCGTGCAAGATCCACCCTGTCGGACCTGTTGAGCGTTTTTTCTGCCTCACTGCCTGATGGAGGGGCCCCACCTAGCAAGGTGTTAGCCGATGGCTGTGACAGCGCTCTGTACGTGAGGGCAGTGTGTATGTGCTTGATCACACTTTAATCCAATGGCACTGCGCCCAGCGACCCCAGTATCTCATCATAGTATCTTTGGGGAGCAGAGAGATTGTACCTTGGTGTGGGTCCATGGGTGGTGTGCCATGTAGTGGCATGGGTACTCAAGGTTGTTTATGGCTGAAGCTATGAACTTAGTGCCCCTCATGTCAAGGTGCTGCGTGACAGAGTACCCGAGTTTCGTTGTGAATGTGTTTGGTTGGCGTGGTGCGAGTACAGCTTGTGATTATTCTCAGGGTAGCGTTTTGAACCGTTTGTAACTTCTTATGTTGCGTGGGCGAGATGACCGGGGCCCAGGCTGGTGACGCGTAATCCAACACTGATCTGATGTACTGCTTGTACACCAGGATCAGAGTGTCCTTGTTCTGGCAGAAGGTGGTCCCAGTTAGTGCACGAAGAGTGTTAAGGCGCTGATTGCAGTTGCTTGCAACATTGGCAACGTGTGGTCCAAATGACATCAATGGGTTGAATGTAATTCCCAGGATTGTAGATTCGTGTTTGTGGGTAAGGGGTTCGTTAAATAGTGTAAGGAGTGAATAACAAGGTTCATAGACTATAACAGGTTAAACGAATAGAAATAGTACGAAATGTTACTAAGAGCTGCGTCTACAAAATCTTTAGATTAAAACCTATGAAACATATGTTAAAAATTGAAATAATTGACATTTTATATTGTTTATTTCTTGTTTTATTATTGCAATATTATGTTTGTTTTGATTTTAGCAACAGTAATCAAAGCTGATGAAAATGTTAACCAGTCCCCATTAATCAACGGACAACGGAGTGAATAGCAGTTAGTTTGTTGTTTATTTTGCAGCGGAAAACCAGTTTAATTGAATTTTTTTGATACCATTCGATAGATTATTTAATTCTGAAGGAAGAAAAGTTGTATCACGCTTGTGTTTAATCAACCGTTTAAGAGATATTCAAGAAGAAAGACAGAAATTGTTCCTTCCATTGCTAATTTTCGTAGTGAATAGCAGTTAGTTTTTTGTCTATTTTGCAGCGGAAAAACGGTTATTTAGAAAAAAAAATTGACATCATTCGATAGATTATTGAATTCTGAAGTAAGAAAAGTTGTATCACGCATGTGTTTAATCTACCGTTTAAGAGATATTCAAGAAGAAAGATAGAAATTGTTCTTTCCTCACAGTGATCGGCGGAGTGCACATCTCTTGATTTTTTGTCTTTTTTTCAGCGGAAAAACAATTATATTAAATATTCTTATATTGTGTGATAGATTAATTAATTTAAAAGAATTCTGAGTACGGAACTACCATTCAAATATGTATAGTTTTAGAGAAAAACGCATTTGTCTCACTGTTTCACAACTATTCTTCAAGAAATCGTACATCTGGCAAATATTTTCCTATTCGTTTAACCTGTTATAGTCTATGAACCTTGGTGAATAATGCCTGTGGCTACTTGTATGGTGATTGAGAATTTTTCAAAATTTATATGATTGAAATTAAAAACTGCTGCTAAAGTCATTTGGGCTGCTTAGGTCTTCACAACTGGCTACGAAAGGTTGATAAGATTAACTATTTACCCAGCTAACCATATCCTCTCTGTCCCGCGTGGGACAGATTTCAGACGTCTGAAATCTCACTCACGTCCCACGTCTTGCACAAGCGGGATGTTTCACGGGGGATATCCCACGTCTGTCCCACGCGGGATGTCCCTCGCGTGTCCCACGTCTTTCCCACGCGGAATGTCCCTCTCTGTCCCACGCGGGAAGTCCCTCTCTGTCCCCGTTGTTCCACGTCTGTCCCACGCAGGATGTCCCTCTCTGTCCCACGCAGGATGTCCCTCTCTGTCCCACGCGGGATGTCCCACTCTGTTCCACGTGGGATTTCCCTCTGTCCCACGCGGGATATCCCTCTCTGTTCCACGCGGGATGTCCCTCGTCTGTTTTACGCGGGAAAAAGTTATATATTGAGTCGTGGTGCAAATCTTAATGGGAAAAATATCGATATATATTGCAGCAAGTTCATTCTCAAGCTTTATTTACGTATCATAACTAGATAGGTATTCATAAACACTAGTAGATATAACTAGGTAGCTGTTGATAAACAGATGTAGGTATCTAGGTAGGCATTGATAAACACTGGTAGGTATCTATGTAGGTATTGACAAAGAGTTATAGGTAACTAGGTAAGCATTGATTAACACTAGTAGATAACTAGGTAGGTATTGACAAACAGTTGTAGGTAACTAGGTAGGTATTGATGAACACTAGTAGGTAACTAGGTAGGTATTGATCAACATTTAGTAGGTAACTAGGTAGGTATTGATAAACACTGGTAGGTATTGACAAACAGTTGTAGGTAACTAGGTTGGAATTGATGAACACTAGTTGATAACTAGGTAGGTATTAACAAACATTTGTAGGTAATTAGGTATTACTTATGATCACTACATAGTAGATAACTAGCTAGGTAGGTATTGATGAACACTAGTAGGTAACTAGGTAGGTAGGTTTTGATGAATACTAGTAGGTAACTAGGTAGGTACCCAGATAAAATTTAAGAGTGTCTTCGATGACTTAAGAGCGTTTATGGAGGAGAGAATAAAACGTAGATGAAACACCGATAAATTGCCGATAAATTCTCATCGGCAATTGACTGTAGAGGATTATCGAATGATCTTCAACGAATCATGATTGATTCTACTTCCTCGAATTAAAGAGAAGATTTCTTCGATGAATCTTCGGCGAGTTATGGAAGACTCGGCTTCCCCGAATTACTGCAGGCAGCTCATAAATGTATCTTCGGTGAGTTATGGAAGACTCATCTTCTCTGAATGACAGCAGGCAGCTCATAGATGTATCTTCGGTGAGTTATGGAAGACTCATCTTCTCTGAATGACAGCAGGCAGCTCATAGATGTATCTTCGGCGAGTTATGGAAGACTCATCTTCCCCGAATTACAACAGGCATGTCTTCGATGATCATCGACGCGTTATGATAGACACATCGTCCCCTAATTATTCCAGGAATAAACTTTGGCAGACACGTCTTCGATGAAGATCGCTGAGTTACGACAGACTCATCTTCCTCGAATAATAGCGGACATTTCTTCGATGATCTTCGGTGAATTGTATGAGTTATCATATACATTAAAAGGTGTCCGTGATTCAAAAATTGTAATTACAGTATATATATGTATAATACTATACATATTTTCCATCATTTAGAATAAAAAAGAAAAGATACCCAAAAAAAATTAAATAATATTCATTCATAAGCACTTTAAAAACACGCAAGTTATCATATTGAATAAATCTCACCAAATCCTACATCTGCCATGTCCGAAAAGGCTCATTGGATATGTCGCTGACTTCAATTCTCCATGAGACTACAGTCGCAGGAACGAGTCCCGGCCACACCACTTCATTTCTTTCTACATTTTTCCATTTAATATGTATATAAAAATATGTAACATTAAACTAATAGATATAAAGCCAAACTTACGTGTGTACCCTACATGATATAGAGTAAAAAGTTTAACAAAATCGTGAATACCTTTCAAATGATAATTTTTATTTTATTTAACCCTATAAATTGAATAAATCTGCTTGAAATCATGCCTGAATCGCCAATAATATTGAGGTGATTATGTGAATTGTATTCGTATGAATCTTCCATGAAACGGCTTAAAATCGCACTTGAATCATCGTTGATTTAAAGACGGTTATGCATGTGCTTCTTCGATGAATCGAAGATCATCCTGCCTTATTTTATACGAAAAATCTTGGATAAAACGGACACTTCTCCGAATATTTAGCAATATTTCATCGTCAATACGCCGATTCATGTTTAGGTACTCTTCCAAAAATCAGCTATAAATCGGCCTTAAAAATCAACTGGGTATTGATGAATACTAGTACGTAACTAGGACCTAGATTGGTATTTATAAACAGTTGTAGGCAACTAGGTAGTCATTGGAAAACACAAGAAGGTAACTAATTAGGTATTGATAAGCAGTTGTAGGCAACTAGGTAGGCATTGATAAACACCAGTAGGTAACTATGTACTGATAAAGACTACTTAATAGGTAAGTAGTGATAACCACCAGGAGGTACTAGATTGGTGGTTATCACTTGTACGTAGGTTAATAGGTAGTTATTGCTAAACACTAGTAGGTAACTAGATAGGTATAAGGTAGTGATACCACCAGTAGGTAACTATAGGTAAGATTAATTAACAGTTATAGGTAATTAGGTAGTTAATAACATTAAATAACATTATTAATACAAATATTAATAAATATATTTATACATATTTTTATCATTTACATTAAAAAAAGAAAAAATACTAAAATGTAAAATATTAATTTATATTAATTTAAAATATCTTTAAAAAGCACGCGAGTTATCAAGTTGCAAAATGATCATTTCAACACTACTTATACCATGTCCAGGATGGCTCAGTGGTAGCGTCGCCGACTTGAATAGTACATCACACTACAGTCCTGAGATCGATTCCCGAGATCACCACTACATTTCTTTCCATTTAATTTGCATATTAAATGCAATCTAGTAAGAAATTGTAATAATGATTGGTATGATCTTTTTTATTTCTTATACATATTTATATACCCCAATTAACCATAGTTTGAGCAGAAGGGATATATGTCCCCCTTGCAGAGGGGGACATCTACACTCTGTCCCACGTCTTGAATCCCTCTATAGCGAGGGACATCCACTTTCTGTCCCACGTCTTGAAAACGGAGTGGGTAAGACGTGGGATCAGACGTGTTGCAGAGGGGGACCCCTCACTCACACAACTTACGGACACTCCAAGGAAGACATAACAACACTCTACAAACAGTTCATCAGACCCATCCTCACCTACGCCCACACAGCCTGGTCTCCTTACATATCCAACACCCACCTACAGACACTCCAAAAAACACAAAACACCGCACTCCGCATTGCCACCGGTTGTACACAAACAACACCCACACACCACCTACACACAGAAACACGAGTCCTACCTCTCACCTCACACATGGACATGAGGGGCACACATTTTTACACTTCTACACTAGACCCCTCGCATCCCCTACACTACATGCAAACTGAGAGGAGGACACCACGCACACTACACATCACCCCCTCCACACACTACAGACACCTCTACACCACTCTCCCTCCCACACCCGACAACACTTCTCTTCACAAACACATACACACCACTTTCACACAAAGAGCTCTAGCTTCCTCCCTCCCTAACAAACTCCTTGGGTCTAGGCCTCCAGCCATCGACCCTAGTGAGTCGGCCATGTCTCGTCGTGATAGGGTCACCCTATCACGTCTGAGATGTGGCCACCATCCTTCTCTTCCTTACTACATGCACAGGATTGGGAGATCGGACTCTGATCGGTGCGACTTCTGCCAAGCCGACCAGGGCACGATCTCTCACATTCTCACACAATGTCCGTCACTACACCAACACAGGACTACACACAACATTCACTCACTGGAGCACCTTTGGACCCATCCTCAGGCAGTTATTAACTTCCTGAGTGATGCGGGTTTCCCTTAGGCCCACACACTCCCACACAGTGCCTCAGGTGGCTGAAACCCGGGGCGCCCCTGGCCGCCCCTCCGTCCCGGCGAGGATGTTGGGGAGGTTAAACAACAACAACAACAACAGGGGGACCCCTGTGCAAATGAAGAGTGTTTGATGTCTGCAAGACGTTTGATTTCCCCCGCCCCACGTCTTAAATCCCTCTACAGCGAGGGGTACATCAGACGTCTTAAGACGTGGGACAAACAGCTTTTGGTTAAATAAATAATAATAAATAATCTTTATTCATAATCTCTGCATATAGCACAAAAATTTAAAAACAAAAATTTGAAATATAAAACAGAAAAAAAAATGAATCCCGGCTAAGGGAAACCTAAAATCTTTAAGGGAAACCTAAACTACTATTTTACTATACAATTCTGTATTAAAAATGGCTCATGTAATTAAAATAGAGATAAAATGAATAGAATTTATCGAAACAGTACAGTTAGCATATGATAGAATATATTAAAAACAGTCAAATGGATATGGTAAATAAAAACAGGGATAAAAAAAGAGTACAAGGAGAAAATACAGAAGAAAAAGATACAAATGGAGAAAAATTAAAAACTAAAATTAAAAACAAATCAGAAATCTACAAATTGCCCAAAAGATAATTCCAAAAAATAAATTTAAATTTAGACGAATTACACAAATTACGAAATTCTGGAGACAAAATATTCCAGTATTTAACACATTTATATTTAAAGGAATTCTGAGATTTATTTAGATGAACGCGAGGCAGGACAAAATTGACCAAGAAACGTGTGGAATAATCATGCAAGCTATCGTGAGAAAATACAGAAGAAATTTTTTCGCAATATTTAACTTTATGAACATGTTGGTGAGTTCTGAAGGCGACCGTAAGGTGATGAGGAGCATCCACAGGTAGGATCTTCTCCTGTTCAAAAAGAGGAGCGTTATGTGCAAGATAGTCAGAGTTTGTTATCAACCTGATAGCCCTTTTCTGTAGTGACACAACTCTTGACATATGACTTACACAGTTAGTATACCAAGCTTCTATACAATAGGACATATAAGGCTCAATTAATGAAATATTAATCTGGCGGAGTACAAAATCAGGCAAGAGGCTCTTCAACTTGTACAAAACACTCACAGTTTTCGATATTTTCCCACAAACATATGCTACATGGTCAGAAAAAGTCAAAGATCGATCAACATGCAAACCCAACAATTTAACACTGGACGCTTCATTGACAATATTTAAACCAATTTTGATATTAGATAACGACACTTCTCTACGATACGAAAAAATTACATAATTAGTTTTACTGAAATTTAAAGACATGTTGTTTGCCTTGACCCATCTATCAACTTGCACCAATGCGGAGTTTACTTCTCTAACAAAAGCATCATTAGCATTCAAAAGACCTCTGAGGATCTTACATGATAAAGTGCTATCATCCGCATAGAGAACAAAATAAAAAATAATCAGAATAATTTGGGAAGTCGTTGATAAAAATAAGAAATAAAAGAGGTCCCAAAATCGAACCTTGCGGAACACCTGATTGAATAACTTCCTCCGATGACATAGTACCATTCGAAATTGTATATTGTGATCTATCAGATAAATAAGATTTTAAAAGATCCCCAGCAATGCCCCGGATTCCATAATGAGAGATCTTGCAAAGGAGTATTTCGTGATTAACATGATCAAAAGCTTTTTGGAAATCAAGGAACATGGAAAATACAGGTTCACCATTATCAAGATTATCATAAACATATTGCAAAAACTTATTAATAGCGTTATTAGTAGATTTGCCTCTTCGAAAACCATATTGGTGGGGGAAAAGAATATTATGCTTAAGCAATTATTTATAAGTTCGCTCGTATATTACCTTTTCAAAAACCTTACTAATAGCAGGGAGGAGAGATATAGGCCGGTAATTCGATACAAGTGTCAAGTCGCCAGATTTAGGTATTGGAATTATATATGCCTGTTTTAAACACCTAGGAAATAAACCTTCTGATAAACACCTATTCACTAAGGTAGTCAAAAACGGTAAAATAATAAAAGATATTCGTTTCAAAATAACGCAAGAATACACAGGGAATTTTTGAGACTTATTTTTCAAAGAAGAGATAGTTTTAATAATTTCATCGCTAGATACAGGAGTGAGAAACATAGAATTTGGGTAACTTCCCTTCATATAACATCTATGAGCATCTATCCCAAACAAAGAGTCACCTATATCCCCACCGGGTGTAGGTCATAAGCCCCCCCGGTCATGAGCCCCCCCGGTCAAGAGCCCCCCTAGGTCATAAGCCCCCCAGGTCAAGAGCCCCCCCGGTCAAGAGCCCCCCAGTCAAGAGCCCCCCCGATCACGAGCCCCCCTGTTTTTAAATCCTTATTTATCTATATTATTTAATCCTTATTGACACTTTTGTAGTTCATTACTGATTCGACATAAAGTATATGTATATCAGGGGGCCTGCCGCCCCCCGAACCCCCCCTGCCAGGTCATTAAACAATCATGAAGTGTGCAGTACAACAAACTAGCGGATACAACAAACTACATCAAACAACATTAGCAACTCTCAGTTATTTCTATGTAAGTAGTTCTTCATTTGTTTAACTATGTAAATAAGGGTTAAAAAAACAGAAAGGGGGGGCTCATGACCGGGGGGGGCTCTTGACCGGGGGGGCATTTGACATTTCAACATCACCAACATATGTCTCGTTATCAACGACAATCTTCCCAATACCACCTGAAGAAGAACGATTTACTGGTCGCAACAAGTCATTGATAGTTTTCTACGTCTTCCTCGCATTATTCCTTTACCTCTCAAATACATCGTTAAAGTAGTCCCGCTTAGATTTTCGTATCTGCTCCGTGACAAAGTTTCTAAATCTATTATGAAATCGTTCATCAATTTTACCCTGCAGAAACAAGCTATGATATTTACTTCTCTTTCTTATATTTGACAAAATTTCACCTATAATCCAAGGCTTAGTGTAATATTTATAAGAAACTCTTTTAGTTTTTACAGGACAATATTTATCAAAATTTTCACTAATTCTGAACCGAAATTACATTAAAATGTTGCATAACTATCAAAATAAGCGCAGTGCATGCTATAAATTATTACTTTATGTTTTTAACGAGTGTTTTGAAGCTATGACGTTTCTGTTGTTAGAGGCCGCAATTAGTTAATGGGCCGCAATTTACCTGCTTGACCCTAGTAAAGATACAAAAAATTTGAAAGCACACATTTTGGTAATAAATTTCAAATTCCATCAGCAATTTCAAGAAAATATGTGAAATATTAATAAATTTATAATTCGAAGTGATCTCAAGAACAGAAACACTTGATATTGAGCTGGACTTCGTCTCAGCTATCAGCAAAAAATTTGAGCTGGACTTCGTCTCAGCTATCAGCAAAAAATCAACCGGTAAAAATATTTAGAGTTCATATCCAAGAAGAAAAAAACTAGCTCAGAAATCTGACCAGTAGAGCCCGGACAAATGCCATAAAGTCTTAAAGTGCCATAAAAGCCATAAAATACCATAAAGTCAATAAATGCCATACAGTCCTTAAAATGCCATAAAGTCCTAGAATATCATAAATTCCTAAAATGATGATATGTCTCATTTTGGGCTTTTTATACTATTTAATAATTTGGTAAGTCAGTACAGTTGATGGGTTATATTGGCAAATTTATAGAACGTTATAATTAAATGAAAATCTGTCTGAATTATTATATAAATAAACTACTACTATCACTTCAAGAATTAGCATAGTCACCACTGTATCAAGTTTTCTGTAACTCTTCACATCAATTTTTTACCATAGACTCTGCCATTAATAGAAAAATAAAATTGTGAATAAGCAATATAATAAACTATTAGATATATGTAGAACCTAGTAATATTTGTAATATTTACAATAGAAAAACTGTCAGGTTCAAGTGACAAAAATTGTGTTGTCTTTTAAGTGGTTTTTCCTGTACAACAGTTTCAGAATATTCTAATTGGTCTAATTATCTTAATATATGGTTTGTTTAGTCTGAGGTTGTCTTCAACGAGGGTTTACTGTAAATAAAAATTTCGAATTTAATATTGGAATTAGTTACATTTCATGAATTTCAATTTACCTAACCTTTTTTTGTAACACTTTTAGGTTAAATTTAAATAAATATACTATAAACTAGATTCATTGAATATTTAAGGAATGAATTGTTTATTTGTTTTCACCATTTTTTTTTATTTAAACGGATTAAAAACTGATGATTTTATATTCCAAAATGCTAATTTATTCGTTGTAAATACCTATTTATTAATCCTAAAAGTGTATGTATAAGTTCTAAAATCCCATTTTTAGGTCCTAAAATGCCATTTTATAGGTCCTAAAAGCCTTTTTTGAGGTCTATAAATGCCTTTATTTAGGTCCTAAAAGTCCGGGCTCTACTGATCAGTCTTTCGAATATCTCAATTTCAAGGATTAAGCTGCCTAAAAATGGTAGCATTAACAATTTTTCAGAGTTAAAAAATATAGCTTAAAACTTTGAATCTAGAGCATGACAATAAAAAATAGAGTCCTCAGCTAGAAAGACTGAAGAATAACTTATCCAGGCTAAGTGAAATTAGTATCTATAGAAAGACTAATTTTCGATCTGCCTAAAACACAAGTTTTTAAATAGAAAGAGTGAAATTTGATGACTTTTCAACATGACGGCTGAAGACGAAATGTCCCACACTGCATTGAAAAGAATGGAAATTTCTTTCATGCGGGGGTAAAATGAGAATTTGGGGTAGCGTACGATAATCCGTGGTACAGTGGCAACTAGATTATTCATGCGTGCCTCAGCAATTGGATGGATACACTTTTCCGCAATTGTACATGTTTTGTACTTACGTGTGTTCAGTATGAATTTCGAGCGTCGGTTTATTTCTGATGCAATATCGATAGCATGCGGACGTGCGCTGTATTCTGTGACAAAATTTAATAATTATTTTGTCTTTCATAAATATTAAACTAGTGAGAAATGGGCAATGTACGAAAATGTTCATTTATCAATACATCTTAAAGATCGGTACAAATTGTTTCTGTCCAGAAAACATGATTACTAGAGCCCGGACTTTTAGGACCTTATAAAAGGCATTTTAGGACCTTATAAAAGGCATTTAAGGACCTCAAAAAAGGCAGTTTAGGACCTAAAAAAAGGCATTTTAGGACCTATAAAGTAATTTTAGGACCTTTAAATGCAATTTAGGACTTATACATACACTTTTAGGATTGATAAATAGGTATTAACAACGAATGAATTAGCAGTTTTCAGTCGGTTTAAATAAAAAAAAATGGTGAAAACAAATAAACAATTCATTCCTTAAAAATTCAATGAATCTATAGTATATTTATTCAAATTTAACCTGAAAGTATTATAAAAAAGGTTAGGTAAATTGAAATAAATGAAATGTAACTAATTCCAATATTAATTAAATTAGAAATTTGTATTTACAGCAAGCCCTCGTAGTAGACAAACCATATATTAGAAATTAGATAATTAGACCAATTAAGTTATTCTGAAACTGTGGTACAGGAAAAACCACTTACAAGACAAAACACAATTTTTGTCACATGCCAGTTTTTATATTGTAAATATTACTAGGTTCTACACATCTCTTTGAATAGTATATTATATTAATTATTTGCAATTTTTTTTTTTATTAATGGCAGAGTCTGTGATAAATTGATGAGAAGAGTTACAGAAAACTAGATACAGTGGTGACTAAACTAATTCTTGAAGTAATGGAATTATAGTTTATTTATATAATAATTCAGACAAATTTTGATTGAATTATAAAGTTCTATATATTAGCCAATATATCCCATCAACTTTACCGACTTACCAAATTATTAAATAGTATAAAAAGCCCAAAATAAGACTTTGCATCATTTAAGGAATTTATGATATTTAAGGACTTTATGGCATTTTAGGACTGTATGGCATTTATTGACCTTATGGCATTTTATGACTTTATGGCACTTGTCCGGGCTCTAATGATAACAATCTGTGGCTAAAGGCTTGCACAATGGCGTTGAGACTGAACAGTTAATAAGTCACTATTCAGTTTGCTCGAAATATTTTAGTTCCGACTTCGATTCTTTTTTTCTATTTATAATAAATATACGTTAAAATATTAAACTTTAATTAATATTTTTTCTTGAAAATTAAAATTTATATTACTACTTTGTTTTCCCCTTATTAAGTTATTGGTAGTAAAAGAAAATGTAGCTCTGACCGTTATATATATGTACATATACTCGTTTGTTTGTACGTTTGTAGTACTTATGTGACGTCACGGTACTCCCTCTCTGATTGGCTGATACGCTCTCAGTTAAATAATTATTTGGCCACTAGCGTCCACGTAGCAGTGAAACATCTTCCTATATTCAATGATCTGTGGCTACCTTCTGATAGTATATAGAGAGGGGAAGGGGGAGAGAGAGGAAATACTTGCAAGTGATGGGCACCTGATATAATTAAGGGTCAAAGACCAAAATGTTCACTTGTGTTTAATATCTAAAGCTTTGGGAGATCACTCCTCTCTATCTAGTCTATACTGGAACAAAATAAAGTATTAAATACTTTCCTTATTTACATTACAAGTTAACTTAAAGTTAATAATAAACAGAAACCACAAGAAACAAAATACAACAAAAAAACCTAAGAATCCTCCTTTCTTCATTTGGTATTAAACATAACTAGCATGCAATATCCTTTATCCAGTACTATGCCCTAGCATTGACTGGATATCTTCAGCCTGAGGAACTACCTCCTGCAGCTGCTGCTGGTGGTGCAGTTGGTGCTGGTTGAGGATAATTTAGATTATGCCTCATTCATGGTGCATTCATCATTATTGGTCTATCTGTTACATCTGTGTTGTCATTCATGCAAAGGAAATTATTGAAGGAAATAACGTCAATTAAGAGACGAATCCGTAAATTAGATAACCTGTACAACAGATTTTTACGCAAGAAATTTGAAAGATTGGTTACCAAATAACGTAAAGTTCTCTCAGTTTTGGGAGTATAACTTATTATTGAAGTAATTTTATTTACTTTATACCTATTCTATCTTGGATAGGATTCTGAAACCGAACTAGGTGATTAAGGGGAAACTAGGTACGGTGAACCTACCTTGTAACTCATAAAATTCACCTAGTTAGGTAATTAAAATTCTGAAACTAGTTATTATATATTATTTTATCTTATATTAATTAAAATAAATATAATTATGATAGTGATATGATTGATATCATATTTTGAAACTAACTAGTTATTTGGTATTATTATATCTTTCATAAACCTAATACTTAGGTTTCTTAATCCTATTCTAAGATAGAATAGGTATAAAATAAATAAAATTACTTCAATAATAAGATATACTCCCAAAACTGAGAGATTTTTACGTTATTTGGTAACCAATCTTTCAAATTTCTTGCGTAAAAATATTTTGTTCAGCTTACCTAATTTACGGATTTCTCTCTTAATTGACGTTATTTCTAAATTGCTCAGAACGATTTTATTTGAATACACATTTCAATGAACTTTTTATCAATGAATGGGCTTCGAAATATCGACTTAGAATTTTCCAAGCGTAAGTAAATGGTCAACTGTAAGGGATGTTTTACCACCTACTTTTTCTTCCGTACGAATAATATTGGAATATTTCGCCAATAATCTAAGAAGGAACCCAAATCACTTCACTTTGGTGGTCTATTCAGATGGCAAGATAAATTGAACTTTTGGCCCTAGCAAGTGTTTTATGGCCAAAGCTGGAATAGTTAAGAATGAGTGGCGCTAGTATCCCATGATCATGTTCAACACCTTCTTCACCGGAGAGATGTTATGGAAGTTAGTAGCATCAAGAAGGTCCCCAAAGATCATCTTTCTGATCAGCTGGTGTCGCTCTGTGAATAAAGCAAAAGCGGTCAGGGGTTCATGAGCCATGTCAGGAATATCCTCACTAAGTGCACTCCTGAAAGATATTGTCCTGGCAATCACATACTTGGAGAGATTAAGAGGATCCACTCATACATTTTTCCCAATGATGAGACTAATCATCCCAAAAATCCTACAGAGTGTAGCCACATCCCCATCTACACACCCATCATTCTCTGGGAGGTCCATGATGTCTAACTCTATAAGTTGTTGGAGTGCCGTAGTCCAGGTATCATTAGTCCCAAGGTTTGGAAACAGATATAGCTTAATAGAGAACCATATCCCGAATAGAAGTACAGGTGCATCTTCTAATGAATCTTTTGCGTCTTCATACATGTCAAGAATTTGAACCAATAACATCTTTAGGTTCATTATGTTTTCTCCTTCTGTCCCGGGAGTGGTCTTATACGCTACTACCTGAATCTTAGGAATTACAATACCTGAACTGCCCTGCTTTTTTGGCTTTAATTTCTTCATTAACACTTTCTCAAATTGGTCTTTCCTGACCTGCTCTTCTTTAGCAGATGTTTTAATGGCATTCAGTGCTTTCACTTGTTTAGTGGCTTTCCTTGCCTTTTCTAAAACATGCTCCGCAGAGAGGATATCGCCATGAATGGCATCTTCAAGAAAAGTATCAATATCTACTTTAGTATGAGACATTGTGTTGTTTGTAGATGCAATCTAGTTGAATAATTTATTTAATCAATGAGAGTAATTAGCTGCTATTCTTTCTCTCTCCTTTACAGGAGACCTTGGAAAATACCAAAGATGTTAAGTATGTTTATGTGTATAAGACCCTTCTTTCTCTTCTTCTAGAATGAACTTTACATTTTCGAAACACTTAATAAAAGATAAATGTGTCGGTATTAAGAGTTTTGTTTTGTTTGTATTAAGAGATTGTTGGTGGCTGAGGTCGAGAGTTGTTTTGGTTTTGTTAGTTCTGATAGCTTTTGACGCTTTAACTGAGAAATTTCTTTCCTCTTTTTTTTTTGTTTGATGATCGTTTCTTAGTTGATTGAATTTTTGTATCTCTTATTTTCTTGACTAAACGGTTACAATAATTCCTCTTTTTATTCCATTTTTTTCTCATCTCTTTACTTATGATCTTTTCTAATTAGTGACTTTAAACCACATAAGTATTTTCATGCATCTACGATAATTGATTTATCATTTAAACCAATGGATCTTGAATATCTACTTGTCAAAATCTTACTCTTTTTGTGATAATTCACTTTCGCTATTCCAACTCTCTCTTCTTATGGTTGACTTTAAATCTCAAGAGTTTCCATGCATCTCCGATTATTATATCGTTTAAAACACAGGATCAAGACTCTCTTTACGTCAATCATAAGATTATATTACCCAATTCCTCACTCTCCCTACACCAATTTCCTTTCTTTTCTGATGATTGGCTTCAAATCTCTTAAAGGTCCCCCTCCAAGCAAATATTTTTATTGCTTTATTCAACGAGGCTGCTGTTTCTTATCATTTTGCTGCAAACCGCATCGAATTTAGTAGCATATTTTTAATTTTATATGCTTATAAAGATTTTTATAATCGAAAGTCTACAAAACCTATTTTACTTCCGACTTACTAATTTAAGAAATTTTCAGCCTGAAGAAAAAGAATGTACACCATTTGTTTTGATTGTCAACTAAGTATTAGGTTTAATAAATCCATTTAATATTAGTGTAAAGGTATAAAATTGAATAAACTTATAATAGGAACGTTTATATACTTTAGGAAACAATTAATATTTAAAATAATTTAAATAAAGACCAAAAACGAATGTTTTGTTTATAAAATTCAAATTTATAATCAAAACAAAGAGTGTACAATCTTCTTCTTGAGCATCAGATTAGTGATTCGCTCAATTGTTGCTCACATAGTATTAAAAAACTTTAAAAACAAATTATAAAATATATACTGAACCGAATTATATGCGGTTTGAAGAATAATGATCGTAGACCTTTGTTCTATAATATTATGTTATAAACTCATCTTTTTCCCGGAGCCTGGAAAGGACCTTTAAAGAATTTTCGTGCAGCTTCGATTATTATATCGTTTAAACCCTCATGTCATGATTATCTACAGGGTGGGGCGTAAGTTTGGAAGCAATTTTTCAAACATTAATATAATTCTTAAAAATAAGTTCCTAAGTACGTGATAGGGTTTGAACTATAGTAGAGACACTACATTATGACGTGGCAGTGTTATTTTTTACAAAAATTTAGTCAATTCAAAAATGTCAGACAAAAGAGAAGCCATTGTTGCTCTACACCGTGCCGGGAAGTCAGATTCCGTCATTTCAAAGACTCTCTCAATAGCAAGATCGACTGTTTGGAAGTGTGTGAAGCGTTTTAATGAGAGAGGAGACTTGACTGATCGTCCAAGAAGTGGTAGACCACGCTCACAACACACCAAACAACTGATAAAATGGGCCCGAGAGAAGATCAGGAGGAACCCGAAAAGGTCAATACGATTGTTAGCCAAAACAGCTAATGTGAGTCCCAGAACAATGAGAAGAGTTGTCAAAGAAGACCTAAAGATGTCCTCTTTCACCCTCCAAAAGAGACAGACTCTGTCAGAAGCTGTAGAGAAAAAGAGATTGGAGAGAAGCAAAGCACTTCTGAGAGAATTGAAGTCTGGCACGGCTGGTGAAATTGTTTGGTCTGACGAAAAAAATTTCACAGTGGAAATGGCTCACAACCGGAGGAATGACAGAATAATTGGTAAAAGTGCAAAAGACATCCCATACAACCAAAAAACTGGCCACAGAACCATGAAACCTGCTTCAGTAATGGTATAGGCCGCCGTTTCAGAAACTTGGAGATCTCCTTTAATTTTTGTGGAACAAGGCGCCAAAATCAATGCTAAATGTTATATTGAGCATATTTTGACGCTAATGTTGGAGTCAGCTAAGGATCACTTCGGTAATGACACTCTATGGACATTTCAGCAAGACGGCGCGACTTCACATACTGCAAATGTCACTCAAAACTGGTGACATGACCATCTTCCACGGTTTTGGTCCAAAGAAATGTGGCCTCCCTGCTCCCCAGATGTTAATCCTATGGACTTTTCGGTATGGTCCATTCTTGAATCAAAGGCCTGTGGTAAATTCCATCGCAGTGTGGATGATTTAAAGCGTTCGCTCCAGAGATCTTGGAAGGAAATTTCACAAGAACAGTTGCGTGCCGCAGTAGAAGGAGTTCGGAGGAGATTTGAGGCTGTTATTAAAAACAAGGGGGAACATTTTGAATAAATTTATGATTTTTGAATTCTTAAAACCCTTATGTAATAATACATAACTGTAAATTATTAAATATATTTTTCGTTGGATTATAATATGCACTTTCATTTGCTTCCAAACTTACGCCCCACCCTGTATATGCCAATTTTAGTAAACTTTACACTCTCCTTAAAACATCCTGAACTAAATTGTCATCATGTCTTTTCAATCATAATTTTTTTAGTTGCTAAAATCATTAATTACTATTTCTTCTTACATATTTCTATTCATTGTTAGTTGTAATGCGACCTCTTCAAGGTCCTCTCCAGGCTCCGAGAAAAGAATGAGTTTATTACATAATATTATAGAACTAAGGTCTACGATCAATATTCTGCAAACCGCGTACAATTCGGTTCAGTATATATTTTATTATTTGCTTTTAAAGTTGTTTAATACTCTGTGAGCAACAATCGAGCGAATCTCCAACCTGACGCTGAGAAAGAAGATTGTACACTCTTTGTTTTGATTTCAAATTTAGATTTTTAAACAAACAATGCGATTTTGGCCTTCTTTTAAGATATAAATTTTTTCTAAAAGTATATAAACGTTTCTATAATAAGTTTATCCAAATTTAAACCTTGAAACGAATGATAAATAGATTTATTAAACCAAATACCTAGTTGACAATCAAAACAAATGGTGTACATTCTTCTTTTCTTCTTCAGACTGAAAATTAGAAAGTAGGAAGTAAAGTAGGTTTTGTAGAGTTTGGATTATAAAAATCTATAAAAGCATATAAAATTAAAAATATGCTATCAAATTTGATGGGGGTTTGCAGTAAAATGATAAGAAACATCAGCCTCGTTGATTTAAGCAATAAAAAATTGCTTGGAGGGGACGTTTAAGCTATGAATTAAACTAAAAGTGATAAAGTAAAACTATTAAATCATCAAATTAATTAAATAACCCAATCTCATCTAACTACCTTTAAATCAATCGAACTAAATTCTCGCTTTAAATAATAATAAACTAAATCTCTGAATACTCACTTTAATGTTCATTTTTAGCCAATCTTTGCTCCATTCCTTCATTACTCGAGTGAACTAATTACTCACCTACCCAACAAACATACGAATGTCGATTCGATGCCGTTTGCTGTCGAATTCGTAGCGCTAACGGTGGGTATCGACTTAGCAACCATTTCGACCCATTATAGATATCGGAATGTCTGTTTCTAAATGATATCTGAATTTACACTTCGAGTAGAAACACGAAAACCGATACATGGTTTTAACAGCATCATCTTGACGTCTGCATGTCTGTTTCCAAACGATATCTGAATTTATACTTCGACCAGAAGTGCGAAAGCAGATACGTAGTTTTGAAAAATCGTTTCAAATTTGGAAATTCCTTTTCTTATCTTCCTGTTTTATAATACGTAAAAAAAATTAGGAATTATTTCTATTCAATTCGATTGTACCTAGTGCTCCCTTTAAACTATACCCAATAATTAATACACTTATATAGGGGACTACGGCAGCTGTAAAGGTACGATCGTGCATTGGCACGCTAGTGCGATTGTACAATGGATCAACGTAAAGTAAGCGATATTGGAACATCGGCTGTTGAACAGTGCTCCTCCAGTACCGTGAAAACGAATGGATAATCAATTGAGTGATTTTTCGATGGCCAGTGCATTTATTGTTATGAATCTATTCTGAACTGCTTATTGTAAATAAGCCCCGAGGGGTTCCTGAAGCTGTCTTTGGTGAATAGAAGAGAAGTGGGGTGGCGACCCTTGGGAACCAAAACTGTTGTAATTTGAATTATGTATTGCCTATTTTATGTTTACCATGTGTATAGTGTTTTTAACTCTCCATGAAGTTTTAGAGGATAGCGCTAGGGTTACGCTCCACAATTACGTACGATTTCTTAGATTTTCTGTTAGGTAGGCTCGTAGACTTCATTTACTATTACCTCTTCATTTCTCTCTTCCATCCTTGAGTGCAGCCACCGGTGCTTGTGACCATTTTTGTCACATTCCTCGGTATGTGCAGCATTCACGGAGTTGGTTTTCAGCATTCATGAGCGTCGTGACTTCGTCCATGGAGCCACTCTCCTTTCTCACTGCTTTTTCCAGTCTCTTGTATTTCATTTCCTTTTGACGTCAGCTACATGGCCTTTGGTTCCGAAGCAGACGTTAAACCTCTACTAAACGTAAATAATTAAAAGTTGATGGGCCATTTAACATGTTTCATTTTAGAGTAAATTCTGTGTTATCGGACGGTTCCACATTTTTCGAATATGTAAGAAATAAATATAATAATTATTATTATTCAATTCTTACTCAAATTGGCATCCATGATACCAGTACGTAAAATACAAGTTTAGAAATAAAAATTATTACATAAATAATTTTTCCACGTAAAATTAGAAGCCACATATCCGATAACTTGATCTTTCACCATAGTGCCAAAAGCTGTGCAAATGAGACGATTAAAATTCAGTGATTCACATTATAGATAATTAAACTTAAAGTGGTAATCGGACTCAATAAATCTATATTTAATCATTATTTAACTTTTACTTGAATTGGTTTCATACCTTCAGCTATTTTGTTACTAATTAAATAGTAGTTAAATAATAATTATTATATTTTCCTTTATCACGTGTTAGAAAATATAGACCCTATTAATAACTTTGAACATATACCCTACTGCTAAAAATATTTCACAGAGCACAAAATTCCTGTTTGTTCAATGAAACACAATAATTATAAAGATCTAATTATCTATTAATTTCTTCTAAGTTGTGGCCTCAAAAACATTTTCTTTAATTTGAACTCAGAAGGAACGAAAATTTTAAGGAGTTATAATTATATAAAAAATTGACCAACTCTTTACTATTTGTAATAAGAATAAGTTGTGATTTTTGTTATAAAAGCGGTGCTTGCCTGTATAGTTTTATTCTCTTTTAAATATATTAAAGTATTTCCGGGTCGGTTAATATCAAAAAATTTTTTTGTCAAATACATCCACGGTGGCAATGTGACAGAGATACAGGCACGAAGACGTATGGGCCCACGATCGATACCAGGCCACATCTCTTCATTTCTTCCCATTTAATTTACAAATAACATTATGTAACACTAATCAAATTGATATGCATCTAAATGTACAGCACGTTATATCAATGAAGTAAGAGTTTTCAATTTTAATTAATTAATTTATTGGATGCAAGTGGATATCGTTTCGAAGCATATTAGATATATAATTGGGCGTCTGTTCGATGCAGAATCCCTATGTATGATAGATGTCGTAATTTATCTTTCTATTCAAAGCTGTTATAACGGTATCGCTTCGATGCCAAATATACTTGATATGATGCGGTTTAGCGGTGCAAACGGATATCGGATTGATGTCTACTTGATGTCACCATGTCTAATTTGTTACTGGTATTCGATGTCGGAAGAGAGGTTATACAGAGTCGTTTAGACATCGAATAGATACATTCATGTTTGCTGGGTATATACTGAGTGAGAGTTATCTATGGTCAAATTTTAATTTATTCATTGAAATTTCATCACAGAGCTTTCATCTTTATCTAGCTAAGTCATGGCCTCAAAACATTTTCTTTAATTTGAACTCGTAGAGAAAGAAATTTTAAAGAGTTACAATTTTATGAAAATTTGACCATCTTATTATGTACAATTTGTAATAAGTAGAGCCCGGACAAATGCCATAAAAACCTAAAATGCCATAAAATCAATAAATGCAATTAAGTCAATTAATGCCATAAAGTTGATGGGTTATTTTGACAAATTTATAGAACGTTATAATTCAATCAAAATCTGTCTGAATTATTATACAAATAAACTACTTATATCACTTCAAGAATTAGTATAGTCACCACTGTATCTAGTTTTCTGTGATGATTCTTTGCATCAATTTTTTAGCACAGACTCTGCCATGCACAAAATAGTGAATAACAAGTTATTCAAAGAGAGAGATATGTAGAACCTAGGGATATTTGTAATATTTACAATAGAAAAATTGCCAGGCGACAAAAATTGTGTTTTGTCTTGTAAGTGGTTTTTGCTGTACAACAATTTCAGAGTATCTTAATTGGTCTAATTATAGATTTTCTAATGTATGATTTGTTTAATCTGAGGTTGTCTACTACGAGGGTTTACTATAAATACAAATTTCGAATTTAATATTGGAATTAGTTTCATTTCATGAATTTCAATTTACCTAACCTTTTTTTAAAATACTTTTAGGTTGAATTTGAATAAATATACTATAAACTAGATTCATTGAATTTTTAAGGAATGAATTGTTTATTTGTTTTCACCATTTTTTTCATTTAAACGGACTAAAAACTGTCAATTTTATATTTCAAAATGCAGATTTATTCGTTGTAAATACCTATTTATTAATCCTAAAAGTGTATGCATAAGTCCTAAAATGCTGTATTAAGGTCTTAAAATGCCTTGGTAGGTCCTAAAATGCCTTTTTTTAGATCCTATAATGTCTTTATTATAAGTCCTAAAAGTCCGGGCTCTAGTAATAAGAATAAGTTGTAATTTTGGTTATAAAAGAGCGGTGTTTGTCTATACAGGCTGGCCTCGATTTAAGTACAACTCACTTTAGTAAAAAGTGGTCCTTATTTTGAGTCATGATTCGAAATAAGAACTGTTCGTAGACATAGAAAACGGAGACAAAATTTTGTGATTATTTCACAGTAACTAAAAAACATCAAAATTATAATCCAGATGAGGTTATTAGAAGCAATTAGTTCAGAAATTCAACATGTCCCATTTTAGAGTAAGTTCCATATTTTCGAACACGTAAAAATCTTAATATAATAATCATTATTTAACTTTTATTTCAATTGGTATCAATGATACCAATTCATGGTATCTAAGTCTAAGTATCTATTAATTATTCGCCTATACTGAGTGAAAGTTAAGCTATGAATGGATTTTAAAACATTTAATAAATGCACGACTTTAAACTTTTTCATCACAGTCAGAAACAATGAAAGACTGCATATTATTAATATTAAGCTTATATACGTTTTATTCTAATAATAAATTTTCTTTCTATAACTCATTGAAAATGAGGTCTAAATCAGGGAGTGACAATTATAAATTTCTTGTTACTTTTATTCGCTTTAGTTACCGTTTGGTAACTAAACTGAGTCGTGATTTGGTAATTAAAGCGGAGGGTGCCTGTATAGTAATATTCACTTAAAAGTATCTCCGAGTCGTTTAATATCAATTTTTTTTGGTTAAATGCATCCACGGTAACACAGTACCGAGGTACATGTACCTACCTGATTGCATGCAGGATATGCATGGATGCAGGTTCGATACCCGGACAAGTCACTATATTCCTTCCCATTTAGTTTGTATTTAACATTATTTAAATTGATATGTACTCAACCTAAGTAAATTATATGCAATAAAGTAAAAGATTCAATTTTAATTTATTTGCTTATTGGATATCGTTTCGAAGCATATTAGATATATAATCGGACGTCGGTTCTATACAGATTCACTATGGTACAGTAAAGCTCCTGAGTTATGAAGTTTTTAGTTATGAAGCACTCGAGTAATGATGTACCTGAATTATGAAATGCTCCTGAGTTATGAAAAATTTTCTATGTGTATTTTATAGAAAACTATTTTCGTCATGAATTTCGTGCTAGTTATCCCTCAAAAACCATAGTTTTCTCGAAAATTTTGATCATAGAAAACTACAAGCGTCCCTGAGTTATGAAGTGGCTCTGAGTTATGAAGTAACCAATACTTCATAACTCAGGAGTTTCACTGTAGTAGCAAAGATTTGCTTCTTTTTATTAACGTCTATTCGACGCATAATTTGTGACTTTTCATCTCGAAATACACGTATTGTTGAAGCCGTTAGTGGTGCACGGCATCTTCGAATCGAAGCCAAAACGATGTCAGAGAGCGGAGAAAAGCCTTGTATCCAGATGATGTCATTTCGATGCCACATTGTTTTCTGCGGGGTTAGTTTCCTAGTTTAAAAAATTGGAGAGGGCTTATGTCGCCGATAGGAGTAGTTAATTGCACATGTAAATTCACGAGATTCAAAAGTCAATCCACGTGTGCACGCTATTGACTTTTGAATCAAACGTCTGGTGGAGAAGCGGAGAAAAAAGTCTGGTGGAAAGATTTAAAAAACCCTGCGTGTGTACGGACTTTCAAATGTGAAGAAAAGAATGGAGCAAATATAGGCTAAAAATGAACACCAATATATAGTTATTATACAATATTTAATGAATTGACCGTACCCAACAAACATATGAATGTCGATTCGATGCCGTTTGCTGTCGAATTCGTAGCGCTAACGGTGGGTATCGACTTAGAAACCATTTCGATTCATAGTAGATATCGGAATGTCTGTTTCTAAATGATATCTGAATTTACACTTTGAGTAGAAACACGAAAACCGATACATGGTTTTAACAGAATCATCTTGACGTCGGCATGACTGTTTCCAAACGATATCTAAATTTATACTTCGACCAGAAGTACGAAAACAGATACCTACGTAGTTTTAAAAGAATCGTTTTCAATTTGGAAATTCATTCTCTTATCTCCCTTTTTTATATGTATAGAAATGTAGGAATTATTTCTATTCAATTGGATTGTACCTTTCTATATAACGTACGTAGTGCTCCCTTTAAACGACAGTTGTAAAATTACGATTGGACATTGACTCATTTCCCTCTTACATCCTTGAGTGCAGCCACCGGTGCTTGGTAAGTGACAGCATTCAAGGAGTAGCTTTTCAGCATCCATGAGCGTCGTCGTGACTTTGTCCATGGAGCCACTTTCCTTTCTGACTGCTTCTTCCAGTCCCTTGTATTTCATTTCCTTTTGACGTCAGCGACATGGATTTTGTTCCGAAACAGACGTTAAACCTTTACTTAACGTAAATAATTAAAAGTTGATGGGCTATTTAACATGTTCCATTTTAGAGTAGATTCAGTGTTATCGGACGTTTCCACATTTTCGGATACATAAGAAATAAATATAATAATTATCATTATTTAATTCTTACTTAAATTGGTATCCATGATACCAGTACGTAAAATACAAGTTTAGAGATAAAAATGAATACCTAATTAATTTTTCTAAGTAAAATGATGAACCCCATATCCCATAACTTGAGCTTCTACCTATTGCCAAAAGCTGCAAATGAGAGGTAATCGGACTCAATAAATTTATATATAATAATGACTATTTAACTTTTATTTCAATTGGTATCATATACCTTCAGTTATTATGTTACAAATTAAATAGTATTTAAATAATAATTATTATATTTTCCTTCATTACGTGTTCGAAAATATAGACCCTAATAATAACTTGGAACATATACCCTACTGCTAAAAATATTTCACAGAGCAAAAAATTCCTGTTTGTTCAATGAAACACAATTATATAAGTCAAAATATCAAACTAATTACCCAACTATTATGACCTATATTTACTGAGTGAGAGTTAATCTATGGTCAAATTTTAATTAATGCATTCATTACTTAGAACTTTCATCACACATCTTTCATCTACATATATTCTAAGTCGAAGCCTCAAAACATTTTCTTTAATTTGAACTCAAAGAGAACGAAATTTTTAAGGAGTTACAATTATATAAAAATTTGACCAACTCATTATTATTTGTAATAAGAATAAGTTGTGATTTTGGTTATAAAAGCGGTGCTTGCCTGTATTGTTTTATTCACTTTAAGAATATCTTCAAGTATCTCCGAGTCGCTTAATATCAAATTTTTTTTCAAGTAAGTGCATCTATGGTGGCAAAGCTACAGAGGTACAGGCACGAGGACGTATGGACCCACGTTCGATACCTGGACGTATCACTTCATTTCTTCTCATTTAATTTATATATAACACTATGTAACATTAATCGAATTGATATGCATCTTAACATACAGTACGTTATTTCAATGAAGTAAGAGTTTTCTATTTTAATTTATTTATTTATTGGATGCTAGTGGATATCGTTTCGAAGCATATTAGATATATAATTAGGCGTCTGTTCGATGCAGAATCCCTATGTATGTTGTATGTCGTAATTTATCTTTCTATTCTACGCTGTTATAACGGTATCGCTTCGATGCAAAATATACTTGATATGATGCGGTTTAGCGGTGCAAACGGATATCGGATTGATGTCTACTTGATGTCACCATGTCTAATTTGTTACTGGTATTCGATGTCGGAAGAGAGGTTTTACAGAGTCGTTTAGACATCGAATAGATACATTTATGTTTGCTGGGCTGCTAGTTCACTAGCCAACACTATGATCGAGTCTATGACACATACGGTCTGAGTTTACTAACAGCTTGTAGAGAGTTTACTAACAGCTCGTGTCATCGAGGCTTCAAAGATCCCCTCCAAGCAAATTTTTTTATTGCTTAAATCAACGAGGTTAATGTTTCTTATCATTTTACTGCAAACCCCATAAAATTTGATAGCATATTTTTAAATTTTATATGCTTTTAAAGATTTTTATAATCCAAACTCTACAAAACCTACTTTACTTCCGACTTTCTAATTCTCAGTCTGAAGAAAAAGAATGTACACCATTTGTTTTGATTATCAACTAGGTATTTGGTATAATAAATCTATTTATGATTCGTAGAACCGTTATATACTTTTAGAAACAATTAATATCTTAAAAGAAGGCCAAAAACGCATTGTTTGTTTAAAACTCTAAATTTGAAAACAAAACAAAGAGTGTACAATCTTCTTTCTCAGCGTCAGATTGGAGATTCGCTCGATTGTTGCTCACAGAATATTTAAAAAAAATTAAAGGCATATAATAAAATATACACTGAACCGAATTGTATGCGGTTTGCGGAATAATGATCGTAGACCTTAGTTCTATAATATTATGAAATAAACTCATTTTTTCCCCGGAGCCTGGAGAGGACCTTTAAAGAAAATTCACTTCGTATCCGCCTTTTAGATCTTTAAATATGAAGCCGATAAAATATTATTACTATTTCTGCTTGGAGTGGGGTGGGTGCTGTGGAAGAGAACCCATTGGTGTCTTTCTCTCCCAGTACACGCCCCACCTCTGCTCTGGGCAGGATGAGAGATGTGGAAGAAATCCTTGTGTGGAAGAGAACCCTTTTTGTATGTCAGTCTTTATGTCCCAGTACACACTCTAGTCTCTACGTAGCCAAAATGAGCTGCCAGTTTAGTGTAAGGTACTCCTTGCTAGACAAGGAGTTATTCTTGCTGCTTGCTGGATAGGCTCTTAAGAAATATTTTATTAGTAGACAAATATAATTACTTTTAGATTATGGACATGTTCTTTGTCTCCTCATGGAAGGATGACATAAGATAATTGTGTCCATATCTGTCCAGTCTGCAGAATGTGTCTCTTCTCCCGCAGAGATTTAAATTTGAGAGACAGTTACTCTCTGACTCTCAGTAGCAGATTCAGAATCTCCCGCAGCTAATTTAATGGTAACATAGGAATTAATTCAAAATCTCCCGCAGCTAAATTAATGGTAACATAGGAATTAATTCAAGATCTTCCGCAGAGATCTCCAATTTCTAAAAATTCAATCAAAAACTCCCGCAGAGAGTCTTTGAAAAATGTTCCATATTCTGCAGACTGGATATCTGTCATAGTGGCTGTCTGGTTGCAGAATGTTTTATTGAAGTTTTTTTAATTAGTTATTATATATTTTATGTAGGGTGGGGGAGTCTCTTTACTTCTGATTCTCTTTGTGTTATGTAAATATTGTTTGAATAGGAAAAATATCTTTTCAACTAATAAATTTTTATTAATAAAAATTTTTTAATTATGAAACAACAATCTTCTTATCTGGGTTGAGATTATGTTTTAATCCAGACACCAATTGGTAATTGAGATAAAAGTGACTTAGATTGTATTTGGGAGTGCTATTGTACAGAGCATTACTCCAGATGACAAGTCATACATATTAAGATATACTAAGATAATAGCTAGGCTAATCATCCTAAATCCTAATATCGAATCATCCTATTCCTTCACAGAAAATATGAGTAATAATAAAACAAAAAGATTAATTCTTACGTTTCAGATTCAAATACTAAAATATATTAGGATTTAGAGCCGTCTGGCTCTAAAAAAAAAAAGTCGAAAGATTAAAAAGAAAAAAAAAGTATAAAGATTTGGTTTCAAAATTATGTATGGAAGTTCACTTAGAAGTCAGGTAGTACAAATTTTAAAAACTTTATTATAATTTGTAAATATTTTTGTTTTGATGAATGATTTGTTTCAAGTTTTAACATCGGACTTGATCATACTTGATAAAATAAAGAATAATTTGATTATGATTTTATTTTTGAGAAGACCAGAGCTGATACAAAAGCTTCTCTAGAAAATTTTACCTTTTTTTTAAAGATAGTTCTAATGGAAACTCTGTGCGGATATCAAAGTGATATTGGAGGACCAGCAACCTGTAACTTGAATTTTCCAAATTCCAATTCAGAAACTTAAACTCCATCCTTGCCATACTGCAGGAATTGGTAGTGTTCTCCAAGAAATCCTCCATTTTTGCCTCTGTTCTCAGTAAAATACATGTAAATATAGGAGGAAATTAGGTATTGTTTGCACAGAAAATGTTAAAAATGTCCCATATTCCCAGTCTGCAAAATGTGTCTCTTCTCCTGCAGAGATTTTATTTTGAGAGACGGTTACTCTCTGACTCTCAGTAGCAGATTCAGATTCTCCCGCAGCTAAATTAATGGTAACATAAGAATTAATTCAAGATCTCAAGCAGAGATCTCTAATTTCTAAAAATTCAATCAAAAACTCTCGCAGAGAGTCTTGGAAAAATGTTCCATATTCTGCAGACTGGCCTTATTCCGCAGACTGGCATCCTTTGCTGGCTCCCAGTCTGCAGAATATGGAACATTTTTCCCAGATGGCAGACTGCAGGATCTGGTAAACTGTTCTCCAAGAAATCCTCTATTTTGGCTTCTGTTTTCAGTAAAATACATGTAAATATAGAAGGAAATAAGAAATTAAGGATTGTTCGCACAGAAAATGTTAAAAATGCCCCAGTCTGAAAAGTAGAGCAGGATTTGTGGATTAATCCCGCTCCCAAGGTCTATTTAATTCCTATGTTCCCATGTTATTTGCTGCGACCAAATCCCAATTTCTGTAAAAAAAATCCTGGGTCTGAGGAGTTCTTCTTTTCAGATTGGATTAATGTCCCATGTTCTGCAGACTGGCATTTTTCCAAGACTCTGCGGGAGTTTTTGATTGAATTTTAGAAATTGGAGATCTTGAATTAATTCCTCTGTTACCATTAATTTATGTGTGGGAGATTTTGAATTAATTCCTATGTTACCACCAGTCTGAAAAGAAGGTCTCCTCAGACCCAGAATTTTTTTACAGAAATTAAGATTTGGGCGCAGCCGCGCAGCAAATAACATGGTAACATAGGAATTAAATAGGATTTGTGTGTAGGATTAATCCACAAATCCTGCTGTACTTTTCAGACGGAGCCAGACTGCAGGAACTGGTAAACTGTTCTCCTAGAAATCCTCAATTTTTGCCTTTTGTTCACATTTAAATTATTGTAAATATAGAAAGAAATTAAGGTTTGTTCGCACAGAAAATGTTAAAAATGTCCTCTATTCTGCAGACGGGGTACGGTCCAGTCTGAAAAGTAGGTCTCAGGAGACCCAGAATGTTTTACAGAAATTGGGATTTGGGCGCAACAAATGACATGGGAACATAGGAATTAAATAGAACTTGGGCGCAGGATTAAACCACAAATCCGGTTGTACTTTTCAGACTGGGGTACGGTTTCAAGAGCCCCCTCGGTCACCCCCCCCCCCCCCCCTCCCTGATTTTTTAATCCTTATTTGCCTAGTTAAACAAATGAAGAACTACTTAGATAGAAATAACTGAGAGTTGTTAATGTAGTTTGTTGTACTGCACACTTCATGATTGTTTAATGACCTGGCAGGGGGGCGGGGGCGGTACGCCTCCGATATACATATATTTTATGTTTCAATCATCAGTAATGAACTACAAAAGTGTCATTAAGGATTAAATAATATAGGTAAATAAGGATTAAAAAACAGGAGGGGGGGGGGGGGCTTATGACCTACACCTTTTTCAGGCTGGTGTTACCATTAATTTAGCTGCGGGACATTCTGAATCTGCTACTGAGAGTCGTAGAGTAACTGTCTCAAATTAAAATCTCTGCAGGAGAAGAGACGCATTCTGCAGACTGGGCTGATGCCAGACTCAGAGACTGCCAGCCAATATGTCAAATCCAGTCTGCAGAATATGGGAGATATTTGGGATATTCTCTACTAACAATTTTGAATGAATCCCTATATTTACATTAATTTTACTATGAACACTGCAAACAGACTGGATACATTTATGTGTCTTTTTGCACTGTTACTAACTCAAAACTAATGGATCAATCTATATTTGGATTGCACCATCATAGAGAACAGCTTCTGAAACCTCAGGAACAATGTTAAATATATGGACATATTGGTAAAATTGGTGGATAGTTAGATATTTTACATTGCATAACAGGACTGTGGAGTTGGAGTCAGGAGTAGAAAATTTGGACAGGCTGGTCCAACTCTGACTCCAAGCTATAGATATATGTCACATATATTTAGATCCATTTCATTTGTTGTTCATCATATTAAATATCTTATGAGAACTAATAACTGCTCATAGCTATAAATTGAATCAATATTCAAAGTCTAAACAATCAAAGGACTCCATTGAACTATTAAAATTACCATTAAACTGCTTGTCAGAGGCGAGGAGTTGGTGAAATTCTTTATAGTGAAGTCAGAGTCGATAAATTCAAAATAAAGGAGTCGGAGTCCAACATTTTATGTACCAACTCAGCAGCCCTGTTGCGCAAAGAGGCGTGATGTATTGAGTAAAAACGTCCAACTTCTAGAGTTTTCATTCACGCAAAGAAATGTCTAATAATTTTTTATCACCAGTTGAACTTAACATTTACCCTCTACTATAAATAGGAGCAAATTATTGAGCACAGAGATTGCAACAATTTATCAGATGATTGAGACAGTGTTTACACGCAACAATTTTTACTCCAATATCTTTATTTTTCACTAGCCGTCATGGACGAAACATTATATATTGAGTTAGGTTGCAACGATTTATTGGAACCCTGTTTACACGTTCAAACTTATCGTTACGATTCATATAAATTTGAGCCTGCTAGCACCAATCACATAATCCAATTCCAACTCCGATAAATTGCTATGATCACCTGTTTACACGTACTGATAAATTGCAACAACCTCTTCATTACGATAAATTGCTTCAATTTGTTGTAGCGTGTAAACGGGCCTTTTCATTATTATTGTACAGTATCTACCCCTTACCCATACAGTAATACATAAACAATTTGGTTTGCTTGACTAACTATTGTATCTATGCTACTGCGACTTGCAGTAAAATGCGTAAAGACGACCGCTTCGATGCTAATGATGGTTTTTATTTTTTGAAAATAAATAATGCTAAAAATTTAATAGAAAGATAGCTAATTGTTATTAACTTATCAATGGAATAGATTTGTTTATTAAATAAAATAGGATGAAAGAGAAACATTTCATAATAATTTCCCAGTTAATATATGTTAGAGCATTTCTTACTCTATTATTCATAACTAGCTTTTATACCTAAGTTGCAGGAATATTATACAGGGTGGGGCGTAAGTTTGGAAGCAATTTTTCAAACATTAATTTAATTCTTAAAAATAAGTTCCTAAGTAGGTGATAGGGTTTGAACTATAGTAGAGACACTACATTATGACGTGGCAGTGTTATTTTTTACAAAAATTTAGTCGATTCAAAAATGTCAGACAAAAGAGAAGCCATTATTGCTCTACACCGTGCCGGGAAGTCAGATTCCGTCATTTCAAAGACTCTCTCAATAGCGAGATTGACTGTTTGGAAATGTGTGAAGCGTTTTAATGAGAGAGGAGACTTGACTGATCGTCCAAGAAGTGGTAGACCACGCTCACAACGCACCAAACAACTGATAAAATGTGCCCGAGAGAAGATCAGGAGGAACCCAAAAGGTCAATACGATTGTTAGCCAAAACAGCTAATGTGAGTCCCAGAACAATGAGAAGAGTTGTCAAAGAAGACCTAAAGATGTCCTCTTTCACCCTCCAAAAGAGACAGACTCTTTCAGAAGCTGTAAAGGAAAAGAGATTGGAGAGAAGCAAAGCACTTCTGAGAGAATTGAAGTCTGGCACGGCTGGTGAAATTGTTTGGTCTGACGAAAAAAATTTTAAAGTGGAAATGGCTCACAACCGGAGGAATGACAGAATAATTGGTAAAAGTGCAAAAGACATCCCATACAACCAAAAAACTGTCCACAGAACCATGAAACCTGCTTCAGTAATGGTCTGGGCCGCCGTTTCAGAAACTTGGAGATCTCCTTTAATTTTTGTGGAACATGGCGCCAAAATCAATGCTAAATGTTATATTGAGAATATTTTGACGCTAATGTTGGAGTCAGCTAAGGATCACTTCGGTAATGACACTCTATGGACATTTCAGCAAGACGGCGCGACTTCACATACTGCAAATGTCACTCAAAACTGGTGCCATGACCATCTTCCACGGTTTTGGTCCAAAGAAATGTGGCCTCCCTGCTCCCCAGATGTTAATCCTATGGACTTTTCGGTATGGTCCATTCTTGAATCAAAGGCCTGTGGTAAATTCCATCGCAGTGTGGATGTTTTAAAGCGTTCGCTCCAGAGATCTTGGAAGGAAATTTCACAAGAACAGTTGCGTGTCGCAGTAGGAGGAGTTCGGAGGAGATTTGAGGCTGTTATTAAAAACAAGGGGGGACATTTTGAATAAATTTATAATTTTTGAATTCTTAAAACCCTTATGTAATAATACATAACTGTAAATTATTAAATATATTTTTGGTTGGATTATAATATGCACTTTCATTTGATTCCAAACTTACGCCCCACCCTGTAGCATACAATACACTAAATGGTTTATCAACACAAAAAGAAAAATGTTGCACATTTTTGCATCTGTAAATATAGCATGTATAAGAATTTTAAATAAGCAATTAATAACCAAATCAGTAACTAAATGTAATTGAATAGTTAAACTAGATTGAAAGGAAAATAAATTTAACTTGAATGGAGGCTCAAGAGAGTTTTGGAATTTTTCCCATATTCTGCTGACTGCTGCTACAATATCGTTTTGGAGAGAATTTATAAAAATATCTTATCAATGTTTTTAGGAGGGAAATGCATAAGAGTTTACCTTGAGTACAGTAATGGAAACTGGAAAGTTATAGCTACCTCATCAGATTTCTTTGTTTTCAAAATTTATTTCCATACTGCATAGCTACTTAAATTTTATTTATATACTGTCTGAGCTATTCAGATGGTTTGTAATTTATATCTACTATTTTTTAATTTGCAATGATTCACTTTATTTTAGTTTCTAATAAAATAATATATCTAAGCTATATATATATCCTTTCATTATATTCTAATAAAAGGATTTAAAAATTACTTTATATTTTTCAGTTGGAATTTTGTTATTACAAATCGATGCTATTACAATTGTTCAGGAGTTATCTTGAATTTATAAAAAAGAAATTCAAGAGGCTCATAGTATAAATTTGAGATATTTGTCAGTGTGTCTATTATCAATATATCTTTTCCATAGTATATTTTATTCCTTCAGATTCCTAATTAGAAGTAATAATGCGGTTGACAGAAACTTTGTCCCGAGTAAATAGGAGTAGGTACCTTCTTCCTCATGGTGGATATTGTGCCAATCACCGTAGAATGACTGAGTTAGAGTTCCCTTACGCCCCCATCAGAGACTTGAAACTGAAGAACAAGGTGTCGGGGAAATACGACAGAGAAGCAGGCAAGTATCTAGTTGGTGGAAACACTACTTAGGTCTTAAGCTTAGATAGGCTTTGTTTACTATCAACTCTTCATTTTTCTCATCCATCCAAAAGTGCAGCCACCAGTAAATGTCCAATTTTTCCATTCTGTATTTTCCTTGTATTTAATTTCTTTTTGATGTCAGCAATATGACCGAAGCAGATGTTAAAACCCTACTAAAATTACAATTTTGAAGTTGGGAAGCACTTGCTTCTGCAGTCTGCTGTAAACTTTTCTGCTACTCTTTGATTAGTCTGTAAAGTTTTCATGTGAACATATCATCTTGTAAATAAAATTACACAGAATGGATGGGTATCTATTTCATGTTCATCATATCATTGATTTAACGATCTTATATTCCAGAGGCAAACTGCATGACAGAAATGGCATCACTGATGGCTTGTATGAAGGCTAACAATTTCCTCGAACCTCCTTGCTTGAATGAGATTAAAACACTCTCCGAGTGCCAGAATAGAACAGAGGTGAGTGGGAGTGGGGTTTTAGAGTGGGAATGGAAGAGAGGAGGAGTACTAGAGTGGGAATGGAAGAGAGGAGGAGTACTAGAGTGGGAATGGAAGAGAGGAGGAGTACTAGAGTGGGAATGGAAGAGAGGAGGAGTACTAGAGTGGGAATGGAAGAGAGGAGGAGTACTAGAGTGGGAATGGAAGAGAGGAGGAGTACTAGAGTGGGAATAGAAGAGAGGAGTACAAGAGTGGGAATGGAACTTACTAAGAAGTAGATTATACGAATTTAAATTTTCATCAAAAATGGATAAGAATGCAAGGGTACTAAATAGTATGAATTTCAAAGGTCAAGACCTCTAATGGACATGAATATAACCGTATAAGTAGATATTGAAATGTATATGAAATAACTAGCTACCTGCATACTGAAAAGTCGAAGATTTTATCCCAATATAATTTCTTCGTTCATTTACCAGGGAATTAACAAACAGAAGAAACTGGAGAAGAAGAGAGGGGAGATGAACTATGGCTCCAAACACCTCAACCACAGACAGCTCAATGAGTTGATGAAGAAGTTCCCTCAGAAAGTAGATGGTAAACCGTCAAGGAGTTAGCACAGTGGAGGTGTACATAGAATGTAGCTATTAAGGAGGCAATACTCTCATTCCACTACAAAATATAACCAGGAATGTTTCAAAGGGAAGTCTGAGGATATTGTGCAAAATAAATCTTGGTTTTATTTGATACCTTTATTCTCTAATGAATTATCATATTCATGAACTATACCTATATTCTATGATTAAAATTTCCATATTAGAAATTAGTTGTAGTATGAAAAATTAAAGAAAAACATTTGGTTACTGCCATTTACATGAAACTGTAATGTAATTTGTTGTATTGCACACTTCATGGTTGATTAAATGACCTGGCAGAATACATATAGCTATCAAATATTTTCGGTTTCCATTTATTATTTCCAATACAGATGTGTGTGTAACGGGGGGGGGGGGGGGGGGTTACAATTAACTATACTACTACTATTCCCCAAAATTAGCCAAAAACCGTGAAAAAAGTTTTCATCCTCCAGCAAACATGGAATAAATAACTACAAACCCTCATATCTCAGAAAGTAGCTATTAGTTTCAACAAAAAACAGTTATGATTTTCGGATTTTATGGACAAAAATGTACAATAAAAATTAATTTAAATTAAATTTGGTGGAGGTCCCCAAATGGGAAAGACAGGTGGTACAGTAAACTCCTTTATAATGAATGTAGAGTCCTGGGTAAGAGAACTACCCCGTATATTAAACTTATATTTTACAGTATGCTCTGAATGCCCCTCAGTTTTAGAAAACTAATTGCCATTTCATGTCAGACTAAAGGAAATTTGTTCACTATAGAGGGTAATTCCCTTACTCATGACTTAATTTTCTATAGAGCAGATACGTTAATTGAAAGGGTCATGTAATAAATGCCACTAGTGAGTCTTTCAGAGGCAAAATTGACAAATTACCTATTTAACTATTAGTCTAACTGTTAAACAGAATAGAGTTTCGGAATATTTTTACTCCCCTTTAGATAACATACAAACCTGAATACCGAAACATAACTACAGTGAGTTGTGAATAAATGGCTACATGGGATACCATTCTCCATGTGGTTTACTAGTAGAGAAGTCAATAGTTGTCATCTTTTTTCTTCTTTTCTGAGACGTGAACTTGGGGTCAGTACCGTCTCCGAGGTGATCTGAAAATATAGAAGTTAAGCTATAACATAAAAGCATTTAATTCTGAAAGAAAATAATTTAGTAGTTAATCTCATTTGAGGAGATGGAGATTAATCGCAAAAAATTATTTCTGTGCCTACCAACCAACATAATTCTACAACCCTAATTAGTATTTACTCTTCAGTTTATTCAGAAATAGTAATCACCATCTTCAACTCTTAATACAATCGGATAGTAAATGTAATTAAAAGACGCTTAAGATATTATTGGTGAATGACAATCTTGTTGAGCGTGGAATTGAACAGTGTAACACTAAAGATTGTCACAACGTATCTGTTTTAACAAAGTCACCTATCACAGTCAGTGATGATGCTCATGGATGCATAAAATCTACTCCGTCACTGGTGGCTGCACTCACGGTCAGAATGGGAGAATGAAAAAGGCGATAGTAAATAGAGCCCCTAGACTTCATTTACTATCACCTACCTAACACAAAAACCTTACACCTCGTAGTTGAAGAGCATAACTCTAGCGATATCCTCTAGAACTATAAGTAGCGTTAAAAAACGAAAAAAGGTAAGTTATGATCCAAATTATAAAAGTTCGGGGCAAAGAGACGCCACCCCATTCTCTTCTAATCACCACAGACAGCTTCAGGATAGTCCCTGGTGTCTATCAGAATTTCAGAAACTGTAAATGTCTCACCTTGATCTAGATCTGGAATATCTTCTGTTTCCATTGCGAGAATGAGCGTCAGACCTGCAAAGCAGAGCTTTAGTACCTCTGTGAATAAACTTAGAGCGTAAAGTATTGCACACTCGCACCCTTGGCAAGCTGTGAAGCATCTTCAATTGGATGATAACGACCTTTACATTTTACCAACCAGCAGACATATCGCCTGCCCTTTTACCTTGACCTAGACCGACGCCTGGAAGAAGACCTTGGAGAACGAGAACGTCTTCGTGAAGAGGAGGTTGGAGAACGAGAACGTCTGTGCGTAGAGGAAGTTGGTGAACGAGAACGTCTGCGTGAAGAGGAAGTTGGTGAACGAGAACGTCTGCGTGAAGAGGAAGTTGGTGAACGAGAACGTCTGCGTGAAGAGGAAGTTGGTGAACGAGAACGTCTGCGTGAAGAGGAAGTTGGTGAACGAGAACGTCTGCGTGAAGAGGAAGTTGGTGAACGAGAGCGTCTGCGTGAGGATGATTTTGGTGAACGGGAACGTCTACGGGAAGACGATTTTGGTGAGCGTGATGCAAGTCTTTCCCTAGACTTGGAGCCATCTCTACTAGGCGACTTTAATCTGATGAATGAATTTAAGATAGATTAACCACTTTTTTGAATACTTTGACTGAAGTCTGAATTGTCTAATTAGGTGATATCAATAATACAATAAGGTCAAACTATTTGATTTTCAAAAGCAACAATAAATTAAATATTTACACCACCTAGCTATGCCAATCTCAAGTTTCGTAGCTACATGTGTAACACATTTAAGTAAATGGCAAAAAATAATATTTATCCATTAGCTAGGTATTAAAAAAACCTAATTTCTTAGTGGTTTCATTACATTAACCCTAATGAGTTTTACGTTTGTTCTCTAAGCACATCATTTTTAAATTACTTTACGTTAAATCTTTCATTTCATTCCTTTAAATTTACAGCCCTTTCTTAACTTAGTTCCTACAGAAATACCTGATATATTTTTGTATTTAAAAGTTGAAAAATATTTACATATCGGCGTAAATCACGTAGCTAAATTAGGAAATTAATTGTACTGTGGTGACGAGTGGCAACGTAGAAATACAGTTTTGTTATCCTCTAAGCACACAGCAGTCCAAGTTTTCATGGAGTATATACACATGCGCGAACTGGGATTAGGTCCCACTCCACCCAATCACAACTCTGCTCTTTCAGTTGCCAATGTCTCATATACTATGTATTTATTTCTCCTTATATGTTCAATATTTTACTTGAAATTTGGTACACATTATTTTAGTATATATACTAACAACTTGTAAAAAATACAGTACCGTTGGTTTATAAATAAGACATGTGTTTTTTAAACACATAGTCAAACTTTCCCGTACATTCTGACAGTCAAATTCATTATGGTTAAGATTGATAAATTTTAGAATGTGTCAAAATAATATCAATTAGTTAATGATATAAAATGAAGCAACAAAAATAGATTATTCATAAAATAACTAACACTTTCACGCTCGTTCTAAGTATTTAATACTGGAATAATTATCACAGACGCCTATAGCCGTCCAAAGTGTCAGCATAAAAACGGTGGCACGTTGAGATCCGTCAATGATATACGTTGTTGTTTCTTTCACTGGAAGGGTTATTACTCGTCTCAGTCTAGGGGGGAGACGGATCGGATGAAGGGTGGGGGGGGGGGGGGGGCTCCAGAGGATGTGTCCGTTACTAGGGAGTGTGACGAGGTGGCCTAGATTGCCACCAAAGGTTAGCCGGAGAGAGAGAAATGGTGCTCGCTCCTCAGCTGAAGACGTAGAGCATAGTTTGGTATCCAATGCCGCTGTTAGGGAGGTCGGTGAATTCGTCCCAGCAATCCTGAACCTGTAGTCACTAATCCTGGAGCAAAAAACTGATTTTAACTAGGTGAGCGTGGAGCGGGAGATACCGGTCTCTAAGGGGATTTGCCGCTATCAGCACACGGTTCTGCCGCATCATGGTTATGTCGATACTCGCGAGGATCAAGTCGATGCGAAACGGCAGTAAGGTAGAGGGAGGATAAGGTGTTCTTCTTGGCTGTGGGACCTCCGGGGTGAAGGTGGTGGGAGGGCCGGAGAGTGCTCAAGAGGTACTGCCTGCTGAGGAGGTCGAGGTGCTGGGTGACTAGAAGGACTATGAATTCCGAGTGCTGATGGTACAATGCGGCAATCTGAACCCGGAGGGCGTGGTTTTGGAGTCTTCGAAGACTTTCCAGGGCAGGATAGTGGGTGTCTTGATTAAACCTGGTCAGAGGTGAATTGGGTGACCGAGGATTTGATGGGTGCGATGATCAGGTTTTTAGACGACGTTCATGTGGACACCTCGTTCAGTCCCCTTTCTGGATCGGGGATGTTCGGATGGATTGGTTATGGCAGAACTAAAGTTGTCTGCGTGGAATGTTACTGTTTGCAGGGTGGTGGAACAATTGGATACAAAGAAATTGAATAGAACGGGAGAAATAACCGAACCCTGCGGGAGTCCAGCTCTAACTTGCCGGTACCTCGAAAGGGCGTTTAATTACGTGGTCGCCGATAGCAGGCCCCTCAAATAGACGGCAAGCCATCTCACCGTATTAGTCCGGAGGGATGAGGGTATTAGAGTTGATGAAGGTAAAGGCCTTGGAAAGGTCTATTGCTGCGACGATAGTTCGGCCAGGGGGTCGGGACATTATGAACCCTCTCACAATGCTGTGAGTAAAAGAGCCGAGGAGGTGGATCGGAGATTCGGAGTTGACCAACCTATGATGGGAGTCCGAGGTGATCTTGTAGCTTTGGGAGCACAAGTCTCAAAAAGATCGTAACAGCTGGTTGTAGCAAGTTGATGGGTTGGTAAAAGGACGGGAGAACAACCGAAGACTTCCAGATAGCTGGGAAGTTCTTGTGTGAAGTTTGTTAGGTTCACCTGATTGGCAGAGGCAGGACAGAGAACGGAGGAGGTTCCAAAAGAGACCCCGATCAAGGTGCTGACACCACTGCAATCGTGCGTGCTCTCGTAAATAGCGGGTGATGTCGTCATTGATGACACTTAGTAGAGGAGAAGAGTAGTCCACACGACAGATCTGATCTCACCTCTAAATATTTCAGTCTGTCGGTGACGAAATTCCCGGGACATAGTACCTCCTGTAGCCAATTGGGACTCTCATAGAATCAGCCTGCTATAAGGCCTCTCTGAAGACTTTGTCACCAAAATGGGATGAGCCGCCGCTACGAAGGTGGCCTTAGTGGACACCCTGTGCAGAGCTCAGTCTGCGAAGGGGAATCTCATAGAGGACTTCCTCAGGAGTTCAGATGGGAGGAGGAGGGGAATAACGCTCTAACTCGATGAAGATTGGGGTGGGGGTGGATTTCACCACCAGCTAGTAAAGTGGCGTATGCATAGGGCGATGAAACGGTGGGAGGAGCAGCCAAGTCTCATCATTCATGGCCACCCCTGGAGAAAAGTTATAAGAGACGAGAGACCTTTTGCCCTCTCCAGGGGACGTCTATGAAATATTTGGACCTCTATGAAATATTTGTTAGTTTCGTACTGGTGAAGTGCCGTAATCATTTATTTTTGCTAAAAAGGTAATCATATATTATGCTTAAATTGTAATGAATATTATGTGTGTGTCTTAAAAGGAAAATATGAGTCTAAGTATGTTGTCATTAATTTTCAGCTGGACGGGTATAGACGTTGTGACTTGCGAGTAACTTGTAGCTATCCTTCAGTTTTTTTAATAAACATGTTTATATTACGTCCACAAAATATTCCTCTCTTTTCTTAACTATAAATTAGAATTCACTGTGGTGAACGTTGATGTCAATTCAATATGACGGCTATAGGTGTCTGCGAACGTGAAAGTGTTAGAATTTTCTCGCCTGGAAGTTTTGATCAAATCAAGTAGTTACTGTGAATAAATTACCTGGATGAGTTTCCATAATCCTTATTTTGTCCATTGCTCGTATTTGACTTATTCATCTCACTTTTCTGTAAAGGAGAAAGATAGCAAGTTGAAGGATCAGTAATCACCCATAGAATATATTATTTACATCCAGGTCTCAAATTAAATTCGATAACAAAATATATCTCCAAATTATGTCACTATTCTACATGTCTTTAAGAAGTAAACAAAAACACAGGGAAGAGCTGCGCCCAACACATGTTCAATTTTTGACCATTGAAAAAAATTGAAGATAATAAATAGATTTATACATTATTTTAAGTATATCTGTTCATTAAGGAGGAGTAAAATTTCGGTGATCCAAAAATATTCAACAACATCAACTGCAGTTATGGTCAGTCACAGCAGTTATCATCAATCTTGTATCATCAAACTTAAACAGTTCCTGGTACGACTAAATTACTCACACTTATGACAATCGAATAAGTGTGAAATTTGTATGTAAAGAATAACTTCGGTAATTTAGCTGATCATTTTCAGTAAAGCTGTTTTCGCCGTAACTTATGCAGGTGAACTAGATTGAAAATAATCATTTTTGATAAATATATTTTTACAATGAAGAGACTTTTAATCTATCCCACCTGCATAAGATACTACGAAAACAGCTTAATTGAAAAAAACCAACAAAATTACCAAAGATACCAGTAGAAATAAAAGCAAGACATGTCCCACACTTATTAGATTGTGGTAAGTTGTGTGAGTTGTATTAAGAGCCTGGTATCCTTGTACCTAATTTAGAACAAATAGAAAACATAGATCTTGACTTGAAACAAATCTACAAACTGATTCCATTTATGGAATTCATGTTTATGTAATGGTTCCTTACAAATTATCTCATAAAAAACAGAGTATACATGAGTATTGAGGTTGAATTAATAGCATCTAGCTATAGCATTTAATAATTCTCCATACACTCTATCAAAACCCTGTGACAAGAGATTCATGAAACTCCAAGTAAGTATCTTTGAAGTTCTAACACAAGATCTCATGATATTTGTCAGACTGTTTGACAAACGTTGATTTGATATCTAAGTAGCTATACACCAATCATTAATTATAGTATAAAGGAAGTCAGGAAATTACTCTATGCATGATTGTGTGTCAGAAGAGTTATTAATAACTATGGAAACTTAGCGTGGAGGCGGGCGTCTTCACGCATTAGAAATTCGCGGGAGTCTTTAAGTACCGCTATATACATGGAAACTAAGAGATAAATCCAAATTTGGATTACGCCATCGTAAAGAGCAGCTTCTGAACCCTTAGAAATAAGGTCAAAAGTACGCTAGTACAGCGCTTGGAAATAGCGTCATATGTTTGAACAAGTAACACCTATGAAAGCATAGTTTCAATATTGCGACACATGAAAATATAAATCGCACGTAATTTACTATTAAAAAAAAAGTTCTAGGTCTATATACTTTAAGTTTGACACGAACATCAGGAAATAGTTGAAGTTCATTTCTGGAAGGTCAGATTCACGTTGCAGGCAAGAGTTTTTTTATATTAGGTTTTTGTTAGTGCATAAAAACTCTTGTCCAATAAAAGTTTAGGTGCGCGTCTTTTTGCACCACTAATAACTCTAAAACTAATGAATTGATTTAATTTTGGGTTATGCCATTGTGAAGAACAGCTTCTGAACCCTCAGACAGAATGTTGCATATTTGGTACATTGATATAATTCGTAAATATTAATTATATTATACGTGCCACGTAAAAACGCCCGATTTATCACATTTTACGCACGAGAAATTTGTGTGTATTTTTGCAACGCCATTAACTCCAAAACTAATAAATTAATCTATATTTGGATTACATCATTGTAAAGAGGAGCCTCTGAACCCTTAGAAACAGTGTTAAGTATAGGTGTATATCGGTAAAGTTGGTGGATAATTAAATTTTTACGTGGTGCGTAAAGACGCACGATGTATTGCGTAAAGACACTCGACTTCTAGAGTATTCATATACGCACAGAAATGTCTTCTAATTATTTTACCACCAGTTGAGCTGGTACAATATCTACTACCCCTTACCCATACAGTTATACACAAGCAATTTGGTTTGCATGGCTAACTATCGTATTAGCCATGCTACCGCTAAGGACGCCCGCCTCAACGCCATACAATAACTGAGTTATTGTTTTGCAAACAATTTACTGGATATCTTGAAATATTGTCGATTTTATAATGTAACAACACTAAAAATTGAACAAGCTTTACAAGTTGACAGTGTATACAAGGCATAGAATCGCAACTGCTCAGATTGAAGCTATCAAAATTTGTCACCTTTTAAACTAATATTATTAATCAGTTTACTAATTTAATATAATTATTATTACCTCGGGACCTTTGGAGTCCTCGTCATCACTCCACAGTGCGTACTTTGAGAGGTCACACTCATCACTATCTTCATCTTCCTCCTGTTATTGGTCAGAATAAATATAAATTAGAAATTAACTTTCTATTTACCTCCACTGAATACGAGGGAGCAAAGTACACTATTTTCCACATCACTTTACCATCATTATTATATTCTTAAAGGCAATGAACATACTAACCTCTTCCACCATTTTGGGGGGTTTGGCATCAGAAGAAGTACTCTGGGGGAGAACCTTAATTAGTTAAACTAAAATAATAAATACAGAAAAATGTATAGACTTACTATTGTAGCATTAAATTCTTATCTCTAAATAAAGTAATCGCATTATATGGGAATAAACTAGACTTTAAAATAATTTCTAATTTGACAAGTTGGTGGTAAATTCTTTAATTTAGCTATAGAACTAAGAAAAATAATATTTTTTTACCTATAGCTACAACAAAAATATCTAATGATAGATAAATAAATAAATGAATATTTAAGAATGGACATTTTCACAGTCTATCAATTTATATCATATTCCACATAATTGCTAAAAGAGAAGCAAATAAGTCTTCTAGTTACTCTTACACCACGTGGTTTGAAATTCTTTTTTCTTCTTCCGTAATCATCAAACTCTTCATCAGACTCCTCTCTTGCTTTGTACTCCACTCCAATCCTCTCATTGAAGCCTCCCCCATAGCCTGTACGCTCCTCCACCTCTCCAACCTTTGGAGCATTGCACATGTTGCAGGTGCCTCTGCGTGCCCAGTTTACATTGCCACACCTTAAGACAAATAGATACAGGTAACATTTATTAATAGGAAACTATATTCTTTATCAACCCTTTCAATGTGATGATACAATTTTTTTTAAATTTGATATTTAATAAATATTTTGGTTAATGTAGTAGGAATCTGAGGTAGAAATCAGGAGCAAAAGGGTAAATATGAAAAATACTTATTTCAATCATTCTTTGTACTATAGGTATATAAGGTATGTTATAAATTCTATTACATCAAAATATAGTAAAAAAAATTATTGGAGCTTGGTTGAGCTACAGTAGTGCTAAAGTTTAAACATTTTCCTGCAATATATTCTTGTAATCCTATTCTCAGAGTTGGCAAATAAGGTACGTTTTGCATGCAGCTATTGTTAATTGCAATCACCGCCTAGTGATTATTTCTGAGCACTACTTCAATGCTATTCCTATGGAGCTGTTTTGCAACGAGCGATAATTCAAAGTATTCCTAATGCTTGATGCGAAATGTACATTTAGGATTGATTCTACAATTAAATATGTATTTATGTTAGGCTTCAAGAAACAATGATAACTGATAGTTCCAACAATGAATATTAGCCAGATAGCTAACTAATAGTTCCAACAATGAATATTAGCCAGATAGCTAACTGATAGTTCCAACAATGAATATTAGCCAGATAGCTAACTAATAGTTCCAACAATGAATATTAGCCAGATAACTAACTAATAGTTCCAACAATGAATATTAGCCAGATAGCTAACTGATAGTTCCAACAATGAATATTAGCCAGATAGCTATCTGATAGTTCCAACAATGAATATTAGCCAGATAACTAACTAATAGTTCCAACAATGAATATTAGCCAGATAGCTAACTAATAGTTCCAACAATGAATATTAGCTAGATTGCTAACTGATAGTTCCAACAATGAATATTAGCCAGATAGCTAACTGATAGTTCCAACAATGAATATTAGCCAGATAGCTAACTAATAGTTCCAACAATGAATATTAGCCAGATAACTAACTAATAGTTCCAACAATGAATATTAGCCAGATAGCTAACTGATAGTTCCAACAATGAATATTAGCCAGATAGCTAACTAATAGTTCCAACAATGAATATTAGCCAGATAGCTAACTGAAAGTTCCAACAATGAATATTAGCCAGATAGCTAACTGATAGTTCCAACAATGAATATTAGCCAGATAGCTAACTGATAGTTCCAACAATGAATATTAGCCAGATAGCTAACTGATAGTTCCAACAATGAATATTAGCCAGATAGCTAACTGATAGTTCCAACAATGAATATTAGCCAGATAGCTAACTGATAGTTCCAACAATGAATATTAGCCAGATAGCTAACTGATAGTTCCAACAATGAATATTAGCCAGATAGCTAACTGATATTTACAACAATGAATATTAGCCAGATAGCTATCTGATAGTTCCAACAATGAATATTAGCCAGATAGCTAACTGATAGTTCCAACAATGAATATTAGCCAGATAGCTAACTGATAGTTCCAACAATGAATATTAGCCAGATAGCTAACTGATAGTTCCAACAATGAATATTAGCCAGATAGCTAACTGATAGTTCCAACAATGAATATTAGCCAGATAGCTAACTGATAGTTCCAACAATAAATATTAGCCAGATAGCTAACTGAAAGTTCCAACAATGAATATTAGCCAGATAGCTAACTGATAGTTCCAACAATGAATATTAGCCAGATAGCTAACTAATAGTTCCAACAATGAATATTAGCCAGATAGCTAACTGATAGTTCCAACAATGAATATTAGCCAGATAGCTAACTAATAGTTCCAACAATGAATATTAGCCAGATAGCTAACTAATAGTTCCAACAATGAATATTAGCCAGATAACTAACTAATAGTTCCAACAATGAATATTAGCCAGATAGCTAACTGATAGTTCCAACAATGAATATTAGCCAGATAGCTAACTGATAGTTCCAACAATGAATATTAGTTAGATAACTAACTAATAGTTCCAACAATGAATATTAGCCAGATAGCTAACTGATAGTTCCAACAATGAATATTAGCTAGATAACTGATAGTTCTAATGATGAACATTAGCTCAAGGTTCCAATGATGAATATATACAGGTTTGGAATTCAATTATCCTTTTAGGATAAATTAATTATCCTTTAGTTATTTAATTATCCTTTAGATATTTAATTTTCCCTTTAGTCCTAATATTGTATGTATTGAATCTTCTACTTAGAATATAGCTAGCCATAGCTTATAATTTTAAATGTAAACGATTTACAATTATTAAGGATTATTTCACTTGGAGTGTTATTTGAACACAGCAATTCCTCAAATGAAAATTACCTCCTATCACCAAAACATGAGGTGAATAGTTAAATCTGAACTACATGAGTAAGTCCCTTATTCAATATACTGTATTTATGATCAATAAAAAGTTACAGCCTCACTTGCTACACTGCCAATCTTCTGCACTGAAGAGACCATGTGATTTCTCTGCAGCAACTTTCCCAATTTCAGCACCGAGTAGCTTTTTGCCATCACTGTCGCATGGTTCTGAGTAGTTAATTTTATTTCAAATGTTACTTGAGAAAAGTAACATCACTATATGGAAAATTTGCAAAGGGGAAATTAATTTTCAGTATAAATTCATTGATTTGATGAAGGTGAATACTAACTACAGTAAACTATGCTAAATTATTTCAAATTAGAACAAATATCTAAGTCAGGTGGCTACTATAGGTTCGAATATGAGCAACTTCAATAACTTATTAATTAGCTATCATTATTAGGAAGTAGCTAGCTTAATTTTTACCTAATAACTAATCAAATATTAATCAGATTGCATTCATAAATGAACTGCTAGCAAGCTCTAAACTTTACAATCAAATACATAAATAAACACCTAATTAAGCTACAAATTTTGTGTGATATTAAAATAAAGTTAGTGTGGAATTTAATGGAGATATTAAATAGAAAAAATTGTGGGAGGTAATGGTCACTTACCTAGTCCACATTTATTGCATTTAGTCCTTCTAGCAAAATTCAAATTTCCACATCTGAAAAGATATAAATATTCTTTAACCAACACATAACAGGAGATAAAATCAATAAATTTACTGATAAAATGTTCATATATCTCCAGATTACATAATACACTCACTTTGGATCACTGCAAAGCCAATCACCATCAGATGGATTGGTCCCACTTCCACCTAATTTGGAGGAGCTGGACATCTTCACTATTGATTCAAAATATCCCTACTTATTTTCTGTAGAAGTGGAAGCAATTAATTGTGATAATCTGTAAACCTCTATGGCCGTATTTATATTAGTTTTACTGCAAACAATTATGAATTACATTTCCATTAATTTCACAATGAACAGAATAAGAGATATCTACAAACCTTTTACCAGTTTCTGCAGACTGGGCAGTCACACACTGAGTGGGAAGCCAAGTAAATAAAGTAATAAAAATCTTTTATAAAAAATTAAAAGTAATAAAAATCCTTTCTCTCCTTTATATTGGCAAGATTTAGGCAACTGTTTTGAGCTCTTCAATAGAAAATGGAGAGAATTTATGATACTTTGTTCATTTTAAACATCATTGGGGAGAGATTTAGCTACTTCTGGATACAGGTAGAGTCTGGAGTAACTATCAGTATCTAAAAGCTGAGCGGCCCACCATAGTATGTTCTATCATAGGGTCTCAACAGATATGGCTTTTATGTAGTTTGTTGTACTACACACTTCTTAATTGTTTAATGATCTCCCCCGAAACATTTAACTGATAAGGTTTTACTTACACCCGAGACCAAAAGTTTATAATTTTTACCTCATGAAATTAATACATTTTTCTATGTCATATGATAATTTTTTTTCTATTGCAAATTAATAATCTCAAACTAAGAAATAAACTGGGTTGTATTACATTGGACTCAAGTACAGTCAGCCATAAAATTTGATACAACAGTTATCAAATGCACTCCATATATTATAATTCTTCATTCAAATTACCTATTTGATAAAAGTTTATGAATTATGAGCCATACTATTCTACTTGGATTTTGAGAACAATTTGTCTCCAAAAAGTTTTTCAAGTCTGTCTCCAAAAAGACAAGAATTATCTAAAATTTCTCCAATAAATACATGTAAATATAGGAATTTGTCTTCAAAGATCTTGCAAAGATATTTTTTCCCTCAAAAAATGTCTCAAAAGATCTTTGGCGACATGGACGCGCTTTGCAGACTGGGTACCTATTTGGTTAAAAAATTTAAATAATCTCACAGGATTCACAGACTCAGGGTACAGAGTACAGTCAAGAGATGATATCATGATCAGATACTCAGAGATAGAAGCCAAAGACCTAAGGAAGCATAATACGTAATGTTTTAGTGGGGAAAATTGGGTGATAATTTTTGTATATTACTACCCAAATGCTAATCTGACAATGCGGGATTCGCATGTGTGCATCGGTTTGAAAGGCACCTCAATCGTTTACTGTGAACTAGCTAGAGTTTCTTTGTAGGAATCAGAGGCTTGGAAAGTCATTACTGGAGGGTGGATTCTCTTCATGTCAAATACAGCTAAGTGGTATCTTTAGTGGGCAAGCGTAGCTGCCCACTACCTATTGGCCAGTCTGCAAAACATGCACAATCAGTCTCCAGATATTTAATTTCTGGGGCAATTTCTCTCAAAAATGGCTAAAAATCTCAATATACTCTCCAATAATTATGTGTAAACATAGGAATTAATTAGAAAATTGCTGCCGAATAATTGATCATAATTCAGGAGACTAATTTCAATTTTCAAGGCCTCAATAGTCGCCGAATTATACCATGTTTCAAAGTATGAACAAAGTCGCCAGTATATTGGCAACTTTGGAGGGGTGAAATAAGTTGAAAAACATGTATAAAACAAGTAAATCACACATAAAATAGTCTCAAGTTATGCATATGCATCTGACATGAGGATATTTTGAGTATTTTCAAGAGTAAAATCTTCACTAGTAAGTCAAATTTCTTCTTTAAAGTGTCTTAAATGTGGCGACCTGAATCCATTTTCTCACTAAACTGGCGACTTTCCTGCCACACTTTGAAACATGGGCCAGATAAATTTCACAACTTGATGCATCTTTTGCAGACTGGCCTATCGGGCACGCCCCCGATACATCTATCTAACTGATAAGTTTTTATTTACACGTTAGAGTTTAGACTGAAAGTTTACAATAGTTACCCCATAAAATTATAATCAATACAGTTTTCAATGATAAATTTAATTTTCCATTCCAAATTAAACATCTCAATCACCGATTTAAATTGAGTAGTATAAACATTGGATTCAGGCCAGATTGTATTTGGTGGTAAATTCCTATGATATGTCGGGAGATATTCAATTTCTCTAATAAAAAAATTCCTGCAATATCGGAGGATATTTAGCTATTAATTCCTATATCACCATTAATTTTTGGAGGAGAAACTAGAAAAATGTTCGAGGACTAGACAAATGGATGAAAAATATTGGCAGCTATTTCTCAGATTTTTGAAAAAGTCAGGAGTTCAGTGCACCAAATACAAACTGGGATTCAGGTACAGTCAGTCATATATTTGATACACTAATTATCAAATTCACTCCATATATCACTAATCTTCATTCAAATCACCTATCTAATAATAATAGAATGTACACTGTTGCGCCAAAATCTGGTATGCCATACTGTGGTGCGCCGCTCAGCTTTTAGCCAGGCTGCAGGAACTGGAGAACTGTTCTCCAAGAAATTTCCTATTATGACTTCTGTTCTCACTTCTCACTAAAATACATGCAAATATAGGAGGAAATTAAGCATTGTTCGCACAGAAAATGTCCCATCTTCTGCAGACTGGGCTTTTAGATATATAGGCTGCAGAATGTGTCTCTTCGCCCACAGAGATTTTAATTTGAGAAAGAGCTACTCTCTAACTCTCCATATTTCAAAGTATTGACAAAGTCGCCAGTATACTGGCAACTTTTGAGTGGTGAAATAAGTTTAGAAACCTGTAAATAACAAGTAAATCACTCAGATAGTCTCAAGTGATACACATGCAATTGCATCAGACATGATGCATAAGGATATTTTAAAGTCACAGAATCAAGTGTAAAATCTTCACTAGGATGTCCTATTTCTTCTTCAAATTATCAGAGATTTTGTGGCAACCTTGATCCATTTTCTCACCAAAGTTCCAAACTGGCGACTTTCCTGCCACACTTTGAAGCATGGCTGACTCTCACTCTCAGCAGCAGATTCAGAATCTCCCGCAGCTAAATTAATGGTAACATATGAATTATTTCAAAATCTCTCGTAACAAAATTATGGTAACATAGGAATTAATTCATGATCTGCAGCAGAAATCTCCATTTTCTAAAATTCAATCAAAAACTACTACGGAGTCTTGGGTAAAATGTTCCATATTCTGCAGACTGGAGATAGATATGTATCGCAGAGTTTGCGTTGTTTGTTTTTCTATTTGTTGAATAACATTGTGGTGTTTTATAAACACGGAAACGCCAGGTGTACGGTGGGAAAATTTTGCCACTCTGCAGAAACTGGATCTCAAATTCTGTTTGCAGCAAAATTAAGGTAAATATAGGGATTAATTCAGAAGTGTTCATAGTAAAATTAATGTAAATAGGGTCACGCAGATAAATTACGGCCCTTTAATTTTTAATTGCGGTCCTCTCAAGAGAGTCTAAACATTCTAAACCGAAATTAAATTAAAATGGCATAGCTATCAAAAGAAGGGCAGTGCATGCATGCTATAATTTAGTTTTTAACATGTGCTTTGAAGCTATGATGCTTCTGTTGTTAGAGGCCGCAGCTTGTTGGTGTGCCGCAATTTACCTGCTTGACCCTATAGGAATTAATTCAAAATTGTTAGGAGAAAATATCCTAAATGCCTCCCATATTCTGCAGACTGCCTCCACAAAACGGGGTTCCAGAGAGTACCAATATCATAATATGATTGTAAAGTAATCGATTATGTCCCAAATGATACTACATTTAACCATTTCCATGTAGCCGTAGGTATTTATAAATAGTAAAACTGCTACTAGGTAGGTACTTTCTTTGTGTGTTTATTAGGTTGTTGTTGAGCTTGTTTCAACTTTCAAGATGGCTCGAACCATCATAATTATCTAGTACCTACCTAGTTCTCTTCCAAAACAGGGTTCTCTTCCATGACTTAATCTTGCTAGCAGAAACATGAAGAGTGAACTGGGGAAGGCACTTAACTAACCAGGGTTCTCTTTTAGTTCCACTACTTCACCTTGCTAGCAGCAAGAGGAAGTATGTACTACAGTACTGGGGAAGGCACACAACTAAACCAGGGTTATCTTCCACTACTTCATGTTGCTAGCAGAAAGGTGAAGTGTGTACTGGGAAAAGGATACAACTAACCGGGCGTAGGTCATAAGCCCCCCCCCCCCGTCAAGAGCGGGGTACGGTCAAGAGCCCCCCCGGTCATAGGCCCCTCTAGGTCATCAGCCTCCCCGGTCACGAGCCCCCCCCTTTCTGTTTTTTTAATCCTTCTTTACATAGTTAAACAAATGAAGAACTACTTAGATAGAAATAACTGAGAGTTGCTAATGTTGTTTGATGTAGTTTGTTGTATCCGCTAGTTTGTTGTACTGCACACTTCATGATTGTTTAATGACCTGGCAGGGGGGTTCGGGGGGCGGCACGCCCCCCGATATACATATACTTTATGTCTAATCAGTAATGAACTACAAAAGTGTCAATAAGGATTAAATAATATAGATAAATAAGGATTTAAAAACAGGGGGGCTCGTGATCGGGGGGGGGGGGGGGGCTCATGACCGGGGGGCTCTTGACTGGGGGGGCTCATGACCGGGGGGCTCTTGACCGGGGGGGCTTATGACCTACACCCGTCAAGAGCCCCCCGGTCATGAGCCCCCCTAGGTCATAAGCCCCCCCCCCCCCGATCACGAGCCCCCCCTGTTTTCAAATCCTTATTTATCTATATTATTTAATCCTTATTGACACTTTTGTAGTTCATTACTGATTAGACATAAAGTAACATTAGCAACTCTCAGTTATTTCTATCTAAGTAGTTCTTCATTTGTTTAACTAGGTAAATAAGGATTAAAAAAACAGGGAGGGGGGGCTCGTGACCGGGGGGCTCATAACCAGGGGGGGGGCTCTTGATCGTACCCCAATCCACTGACCGCTGACCAAATAAATGCATTGAGTCAAATTCAAAGGTATAATCTACTGACCGCTGACCAATTTAAAGTACTGAGTCAGTGAGTCATATTATATAATATTGTCCATTGCCCCGCGAAGAAGATAAAGAGCCCCGACCACTGACCAGGGGTATAATTCCCTGACCACTGACCGAAATTAAAATGTCCTGACCATTGACCTGGGGTATAATTCCCTGACCACTGACTGAAATTTAAATGTACTGACCATTGACCAGGGGTATAATTCCCTGACCACTAACCAAAATTAAAATGTTCTGACCACTGACCAGGGGTATAATTCCCTGACCACTGACCAAAATGAAAATGTACTGACCATTGACCAAGGGTATAATACACTGACCCCTGACCGAAATTAAAATGTCCTGACCATTGACCAGGGGTATAATTCCCTGACCACTGACTGAAATTTAAATGTACTGTCCACTGACAAGGGGTATAATTCCCAGACCACTGACCGAAATTAAAATGTACTGACCATTGGCCAAGGGAATAATTCCCTGACCACTGACCGAAATGAAAATGTCCTGATAATTGACCAGGGGCATAATATCCTGACCACTGACCGAAATGAAAAAAAAACTCTGACCATTGACTAAGGGAATTATTTCCTGACCACTATCCAAACTCAAACAACCCTGACCACTGACCAGGTGTATAATATCCTGACCACTGACCAAACGTAAACAGCCCTGACCACTGACCTGGTGTATAATATCCTGACCATTGACCAAACGTAAACAGCCCTGACCACTGACAAGGGGTAGATATAATTGATCAAACCCAAACAGCAAACACAAGCCCAAACAGCAAACTAAGGTAGTTTGTGACAACTAAAGCTTGTCGCCCACCTGATCGGATCGGAAACGACGCGGAAGCTCACGAAGCCTCGGAACGGACACGATACGACGTTCGTACGCACACCAGTTCAGATGACTTCGGAAGAGAAACGATGCCGACAGCCGACATCGTCACATCACAATACTTATAAGAATATAACAATTAAAAGTTAAAATTTATCGATCATGACAACTATTTTATACGATAGGTATTTGATAAAAAAAATTCGGTAGCATCGTTGTTGTTTTTGATTTTCAGTTCGAATCTCTCTAATTTATTATCATACAATAGTGTACCTCCCCATTAAAATTAATGTTTTTTTTTCCAAAAAAAAATACAAAAAAATATATGTTGAAAACAATATACCTATATACAATATATAAAATATATAAGAGAAAAAAAAATTATTTAAAAAAAATTAGTTAGAAACATATAAAAAAATGTATATAAAAAATCATGTATAAACAAATGTATGCAAGTAAAATTTTTATAAATGAAATGTATGCAAATAAAATTTATGCAAATAAAATGTATGTGAATGAAATGTATGTAAATGAAATGTATGTAAATAAAATTCATGTAAATGAAATTCATGTAAATAAAATTCATGTAAATAAAACTCATGTAAATAAAATTCATGTAAATAAAATTCATGTAAATAAAATGTTATTCTTCTTAGTTATTTCAATAACTTTTCGTGATCTGATTTATAATCATTAAAGTTAATTGAATAAAACTAATTGATTATGTATTAAATCAACGTATTCATCACGCAGTAGGATATTCACAGCTATTCCAATCTTGCATCTCCATCCCAGTCTCTCCATACACCGTTCTGCGCATGCGCAATCTCTCAGACGCATCAGAACTATCAGAAAAATATTCTTTCAAACATATCCGCGTCGTTTCCGTTCCGATCCGACGCGTCGTTTCGTTTCCGATCCGAGCAGGTGGGCGTTAGCACGTTCAAATGTATGGTAAAGATATTTGTCTGATGCTTCGTGTCCGTTCCGATGCGTCGTTTCCGATCAGGTGGGCGACAAGCTTAACGGATCAAGTGTAGTTTAAGGACCCCAGCTCAATCTGGGGTCCTTAAACTACACTTGGGTTAACACTGGGGTCCTTAAAATACACTTGGGGTATAGTTTGAAAATTTGGGGTCCTCAAAGTATACTTGATCCTTATTTGATTTCATTTCCTTATAATGATTATTATATATTCATATGTTAGTTAAGATTTCCTTATACTGAGTAACATTTTGTTATTATTTCCCAATATTGCTATCATTTTAACTAGATAGTTAGTTGTCTTTGCTTCATCCATTCGATAGCCGGTAGTGGATCTTCACCTAGTAGAGGTAGAATTTCTTTCTGTAATGTTGCTCTGTTCATTTGTTGTTTCTCTGAACACCGTAATAGAAGAATTATTTCGATTTGATTGCAGTCAAGGCATGTAGAACGCCGTAGCATAGATATTTTCAAAAATTCACTGGGGTCCTTAAACTACACTTGGGCTAACACTGGGTTCTTTAAACTACACTTGGGTTGTAGTTTGAAAATTTGGGGTCCTTAAAGTACACTTGATCCCAACTATTTAATGTAGTTACCTAGTATACCTTTAAATGAGGTAGTTAGTAACTAAAAATACCTAGTTTATTTAAATATACGGTATAGGGGAGGATGGTCATCCATGGGACTCTGGGAACAATGGGACATGCTGAATAACTTTTTTATTTGAGGGTAATTTTTAACGAAATCTTAGTGGTAAATTAGGCATACTTCAATGCATTCACTCGCATTGCATTCAGCGGTTGGGGTGCAGTCAGCTCTGTGTAAAAGCGAAAACGTGTTTTAGAGGTGGGAAAACTAAATTTTTCGTACTTTGTTTCAATTGTTATAAATCTTGTTATTTAACATATAAGCTTACGGCATTTTTGTATAATATTAAGTATTATGTAAAATATGATCATATGAAAGGATTGCCTTTAAACATTTGTAGTTGAGCCGCTATACCCATATGTTTTCAAAATGGTGTCATGGTGATCACTGGGACAGAAAATTTGGTTGACAATGGGACAGTGCCCTATTGTCAACCAAACCGTCAAGTTATTCCATATGAATCAATAAATATCTAGTTTTGCTGTAACTTCAGGGCTTCTTATAGAAACAGAGCCTCCAGCTAAAGCTCTACTTTTGACCATGTTCAAGGGCTTTAGCAATTTGAGGTCATCACAAAGCACTGCATAGAAAACAAATTTCAATAATAAAAGAAAAAAACGCAGCATGATTGCAACGGATACACCAGAGAAAGAAAAGCTTTTTGCTGGTGCCACTAATGATAAGGCCTTCGAAATCACTTCATAAAGTATCCGCCGTAGATGGCCTGTGAACTATTGTTTTTGGTCTGGTATAGAACTCTTAATCTAACTGATCCATTCGTCTGAAGAACTTAAATCTCAACCGAAAACGTTGGAAATGAAGGTTTATTTGATGCGACTTCTAAAACGTATTTTGTTGGCCAAAAGCATGAAAAAGATATATACGAAATATTGATGTTAGGCGAAGATTCAAGTGCAATGAGCTTAATTTTCCAAATATTCCTGACATGGCTTCGGTGAAGCTAGATGACATTAAACTGATATTATATGAACCAACTAAGTGTGGGACAACATAAAGAGATAATTCGAACTTAAAATTAACCATAACCTCAACAATAAACAAGTTTGATAAACTGTCCCATCGTTCACCAGGGTATGTCACATTGTTCATCAGTGCTGTTATACAATGGGATAATTTTTTTGGTTTTTTATTTAAATTTTTTCTAATCAACAGAATATGTGATAGCATTCGAGTTAGTTTCATTTTATAAAGGAATAACTATATTACGTATGTTTTTTTTTCATACTTTGCCCATAGTGAATGAAATATCAATCTTTCTGTGTTTTTTGTCCTATTGATGACCATCCTTCCCTACCTTTAAATGATCGAGGTAGCTAGTACCTAACTAACTACCTAGATTAGTTAGTTACAAACAACCTAGATTAGCCAGTAACTAACTACCTAGGTTAGTTGGTTACAAACTACCTAGGTTACCTAGTAACTAACTACCTAGGTTAGTTAGTCACAAACAACCTAGATTAGCCAGTAACTAACTACACAGGTAAGTCAGTTACAAACTTCCTAGGTTGTAGTTCGTAACTAAATACATTCGACCTAGGTAATAGTAAGTAACTAACTACCTAGGATACAGTTAGTTAAAAACGACCTAGGTTAGTTTGTTACTAACCACCTAGATTAAAAATGGGAGGATCGTGTCCGCTGTTTCAATTTGACCAGTGGTCAATAAATTATACCCTTCATCAGAGGTCAGGACTTTTTAACATTGTGTATATTCGGGGGTTCTTAGGGGGTGGTTTTTCTTTCTACTGGGCAGGCATTTCTTTATTTCAATATTCATATTTCCAGTATTTAAGTTCTTTCATTCACATGGTAGCGTGGTTATCAATTAGTGCCGAGCGGGCATTTATTTACGTGGGTTACGATTCTCCCTAGAAAGAATAATCAATTTGTTTAATTTACTGTTTACGGTACTTGTCAATAATAATCATTAATATCTTCACTTCATTAAATAGCATCAAATCAAATATCGTACAAAAATAACAAGGTTAAATAAAACACAGTCATAGTTTAAATTAGGTGTACTCTAATTAAGTAATCGATCAGACAAAAGGTTCGAGAAATAGTAAATCCTGCAAATACATCGTACATTTAATTCAATTAATCAAATATCTACCTATGGAAGAGTTTAACTTACAACATGGGTCAAGCTTTGGAGGTTGAGAGTATACTTTTCACAAATAAACACTGACACAATCACTGTGGGAATACGGGTGGGATTACTGAATTTCTAATGGAGTAGGTGTGGCTGGAAACTCTTCGGAACCACGGTACTAGCTTGTTGGTAACGGTTGCAGTCCTCCACTGGAACTTTGCTAATTGACATGGACGACATCTCGTGCAAATCACGGTACTATTATGGTGACTCTGGCTTCAGACTCCTACTGCTTATTGAATGTCTGCTCTGCAACATGAGAAGTTGTTCTGCAACGTCAAAAGTTATTCTGCAATAGACTTCAGTTCTTGGTTCCCACATCCTGTCTCGTTTGGCAAGATTCCGCCACTTGCTAAGGATCCTATCTCCACCACTATGACGGGCGGAGATCTTCATCGACTAAGTCCTGCGATGGTTACCTAAGGCTGGGATGAGAGAAGACTTCACCCCGCCGGGGTCTTATCCTTACCGGTAAACTACTTAAGACACTCTTGTAAGCAGAGAGTGACGACAGACAGAGTAGGACTCCTTCATAATCTCAATCCACCGCTTATATACTCCCCAGATTCATCTAAAACTCCACCCAAGTCCAAACGTAAGATGCCGCTGATCTCACTTCTCCAATTCCGATTGGTTCTCAACCCTCCTGTAGGCTGTCCCTAATTCTACCCTCAACTAATAGAAACTGACCAATTCAAAAATAACTCCTCCTATATTTCCGACTAAACTAATTACTTTCTCACAGAAAAGAAACATCAAGCTTGAAATCCGTTAGGATACATGAAATCTCAAAAGCTCGTTATTTGTATAAAGTAAACCACAGAAAACCTCTGGCCTAGAGAAAACAGTAGGTGGTTAATTACCCTCACCAAATGCATTACATGTAACAGAGTTTGAAACTCTTATTCACTCTCTTAAAGCAATAAATATTATTGTCAAACAACCATTCTAAAACCACAAACATTTGAGCAGAAGGGAAATATCCAATGACACTGATTTATTTCAAAGTCACAAAATAATTAACTTCAAATAACAAACCGGTCTGAAGATTTTATAACTACCAGTATACAATTGGTCAGTGGTCAGGGAATTATACCCTTGGTCAATGGTCAGGACATTTTAATTTCGGTCAGTGTTCAGGGAATTATACCCTTGGTCAATGGTCAGGACATTTTAATTTTGGTCAGTGGTCAGGGAATTACTATACCCTTGGTATAGAACATTCAGAACATTTTAATTTCGGTAAGTGGTCAGGGAATTATATCCCTGGTCAATGGTCAGTACATTTTAATTTCGGTCAGTGGTCAGGGAATTATAACCCTGGTCAGGATATTTTAATTTCGGTCAGTGGTCAGGGAATTATACCCATGGTCAGTGGTCAGGGCCCTATTATCTTCTTTGCGGGTCAATTTGGATAATATTACATTATATGACTCAGTACTTTAAATTGGTCAGCGGTCAGTAGATTATACCTTTCAATTTGACTCAATACATTTATTTGGTCACAACAAACCAGGGGTATGTGTAACACTCGTATGTGTTCATCAGGATATTTTTAGTAAAGAACAAAAAATAAACATTTTATCATTCGTCGTCAATTTAAAAATGTATAAGATTTCATAAATAGTGTTATTATTACTTTGTGATAAAACTAAATAAAATATGATATATATTCCCATCAAATTTTTAATATTCGAATATATTTCAAATAAAAGCAGCATTTCAATTTAAGAATTAAATTAAAATAAACAAACTCTTCAAAATTAGTCAACTTTTTCATGTAACATGTTTTTATTGGTAATAAATACTTAAAAATAATTTCTTTAATTTCTTTTCTATATATATTTTTTGTGGAATAAATATTCATAAAATGGTAAATACTTTGATTATTTTATTCATCAAATGGTAATTATAATATTTGTAATATCATATGTTATATATCATATAAATTTATGCCTCGCACTTAGAATATTTTTAAAGTCATTACGTATATTTATAGATTCATGAATCTCAATGAAAAATTTACAATAAATTGCCATATTTAGACCAAATTTTCCCTGGATGAAGTCCATGGTTATAAGTAAATTCCACCACGGAAAGTTCCACCAGTAAGACTCCACCGCTGGAAAGCTCCACCACTGAATATTCCACCGCTGGAAAATTCCACCTTGGAAGATTCCACTGCATAATTCTTGATTTCATTTACATCAAATGTAACATTAAATTAACCTGATTTAAAATAATCTGATTATGGTGGAACCTGACAACAGAAATGTATATTAATTTAATTTATTATGAAGTTTAAAAATAGAGTAAATTCAACAATAAAATTTTCCATTATAATAACTACATGCCTTTATTTAAAACTCAAAATAAATATACTACTTTTTAGGTAAATTATATTTCGTATATATCATCCATCGCTTAATTTTAACCATATTGTATTTAAATCTTTGTAATAGGAGCTATATTTTGTAGTGTCGTCGTAGCAGCGTCTTCTTCAGCCACGATTAGCAAGTTGAATATTTAATAGAGCGGATTAATTAATGGCTTATATTTCAAAGAAAGATTTGACCATTTATCTTAAATCACTTAAGTATGCATTTCTTAACCTCTACTTCAAAAATAAATATAGAGAATATATTTTCAAAACGGTGGAATCTTACATGGCGGAATTTTCTGCAAGTTGAGTTTAAAGCTGGTGGAATCATCCCTGGAGGAGTCTTCCTGCAGGAATTTTCCGCTGGGGAACTTTCCACAGGTGAATTTACCGGCCACGGAAATCCATGTCCTTCATGCAGTTCAAATATACTAAACTAATAGTAATAGAAATGCTTATTGACACCTATGGCATGAATGAAATGAGAGAGTTTTACTTGAGCTAAAAGAGAAATAGGCTTAGTTATGCACAAGAAAATCATTTGCAAGAAAATCTTTCAATATGATGATGCATTTACACCGTGGACTGACAATTGGGCCCGCCCACAATAAATCCCAAGACATTAGATTTAATCAGCAGAGTAAAGTAGTTCGAATTCAAAAAATAAGTTTCAAACTGTTAATATTCATTTATAGAGATTCAGATGTTTCATGTTATCCAATAACTAATTATGTTTTTTCCCGATCCTTAAATATATAACCTATCAGTTAATTATCTTTTCCAATACAAACGTAATAAAAATTTAATAAAATATAATACACAACTCCACCCAGAGAATAATATATGGTGGGAATATAGGAGATTAAGTTGGGTCCTAATTTTTCACCCCAAACAGACAGGTTCCGCATAGAGAGCCTGAGAGTCTGTGTGAAGATGATATGGAGTTTGATCATAGTAAATAGAATAGTACTGTGGAATAGTACTGTCTCTGTACTGTGGTTTGATAGTCTATACTCTATAAGTTAAAAAAAGAGAACTGCTGATTATTAACGGGTAAATGCACTGGAAATTGAATTACTGCGATAGGTTTGGATATTAACTGAGAATTGGAAAACATTTCATATTGTTACTGTTAAATAGTTTCATAATAATAAAATTTAGGAAATAAAATGGATGAATTCCGATACTATACTATTATAATGGTAATAACGGAACCAAAAAATTTCAATAATTTGTATCAATTCTATATAATTTATTCATTGTGATTCACGTTCTTTTCATATCATTTTATTCGCTTCATATCGCTTCATAATCTATTTTTCAAATTTTGTTAAATCGTATCAGGGAAATTTATGAGATCTCTTTGTCGATTGTGAATAGATTAAATGTTCAGAAATAAGCATCACTAAAATATATGAAATATTTTGGCTTTCGGAAGAGGGTACCTACCTTTCATTATTATTTTTTTTCAAATTTCATATTTAATGTAGTTTTTAATCTGTATTTAGTGTACCTTTATAGTCAATTAAAGCTAATTTTTAAAGGTGGGAGATCTTTAACTATATAAATAAGATCTAACATGTAATTAGATCATTACTGTATCGAGGCTAAATTTGATAATATTATTAATAGTTATTCAAGCAATGGAAAAACCGATGTACAAACATATAATTTTAGATACGATTTTAAACCAATTACCACCGCTGTCAGAGCAAGATTGCATTTTTATTTTTCATACTATTAGTCTATTTGCTATTTCATTTTGAGTTACCTTAAATGTTCAATTTTTGGCATTATTTGGAGTTGCCAATTAGTCCTATTTTCATATCGGATGTGACCGAATTTATCACCAGTACCGATCTGAACTTTTATTTTTTAGTCGATGTTGTTGATGGTGAGTAATTTTGGTCTTTTCGCACCACTGCTGAGTCACCCGCTAACTTGAGGCACTAGACCGTACTACAGAGCCATTCCCATCTTGTGGCTAGACCAGCCTAATATCACTCGAATTGAAACATTTCACTACTCTTCTGACAGCAGTTACTCACCAATCTGGAGTTGAGTATTGTGTATTCCTAGCTACAGGGTGCAATAACTAAAATGCAGTCCTTCGTATGAAGTAGTCCCATATCATTTATTAGCTTACTAGAATTTGATGTCTGGAAAGATCAATTTTTCCCTAAATTCAATCCAAAGACCCTTACATTTTCAATATTAACAATTTATTTTATCGTCTATAAATTATAAGCCTTACTCAATATTATAATTAACTATATTTTTATTAAAATTAAAAGTTTTATCCATCCATTTCGTCAACCGGTGGGTCACTTATACAAATTTTAAAATATAATGTAAGGATCATTAGTTTTACATATCAATAATAACTCTACAGTTTGAATAACTTTTCACATTAATTTACTGAAATAGATTATGATCATTTTGCCTGGATTGCCGTCCGTACAGAAACACTAAATCTTCACTACTAAATAACCTACCCAAACTTTAATATTTATGTGATTTTCAAAGTTTTCTGTCTCTCCTGACTCTGTAATCTTTAGAATCAAAGTCTCTGCATCACGGTGGCTTGGTGACAATTCTATAAATCTCCCGAAGATAAGGACATGTGTAAACAAATATTCAGGATAACATTCAGGCAGGTTTATAACAATAGTACTTTTGTCGCTAGAATTGTCACCAAACCTCCATGTTGCAGTGACTTTGATTCTAAAAAAAATTACTGTATTTTTACAAAATTAATGTACATTATGAGTTTTGTAATTAATTCAACTAGCTTCTAGGACATAAAATCACAATCAAGGTAATTTTCTATTGTTATCTTTTTTAACTTTTTGGACCTCCATCTATGATCTTGGAAGAGAGAAACCCACCGTGGATGCTAAATTATTAAATGAAAAAAAATTGTAGAATGGCATAATTCCATAATATGAAAACTGCGAAATTAATAGTAACATTAAAGACCAGAGGGTATATGTATTTTCTGATGTAATAATATGTTAAAATATAGATAACTTTTCAGCGTTCTAGTGATTATAGTTGGTAACACTTAAAAACTAAGCATGACGACCGGTTTGCTACACGGTAAGGGCTAATGCCACATCTAATATTAACATAGAAAGTAAATATGGACAGAATTTTGTCCTCAAAGATATACTGAAATGAATAGGTGAGAGCAGAACACAGTGCATATGAATCAACTGAAATGTGGAGACCTTATTATTTTAACTGAAAACTTCACTCGTAACTACAGTAATCTGTCATTTCTTGGGGTAACTTATGTAATCTGATTCAGAGTGAGATATATTTGATTGTCCCTTAAAATATTAAATGAGCCAATATTATTGTAACTGATTTATAATTTATTAAAATGATGTATAGTAGGATATATTCATATATTAATCAAATTCGGAATACTTTTATTTACTAAAAATATAATATAAGAAACAATGTTATTTAAATGTTACTTCTGAAGAACACTGTGTTTGAAAGATGGAAAAATTCAATCAGACTTCCTTACTGAATCACCAAACATAACACAAAATGTCAAAAAAAGACAATACAAAAAGGAATGAATCATTTAATGTAAACTAATATTTTAACTGTCGTTTTATCCTCCTTTCTGTTCTTCAATTTAAAAATATTGGCAAATAACACAAGAGAGAGAGAAAATTATGAAATTAAATCAAAAACCAAAACTTCCCCAATTTCTTATTGAATTGATCTATTTTTTTAATTATTCATATTATCAGGAATATAGATAAATTTCAAGAGAACATCCACTCTCTGATATAGCTGAGTTATGGTATAAAGTTGGAACTTGTAGCTGTGCTGGTAAGCATTGACTGAGTATTTCATATCTTTGTATGCTCAGCAGTCATCATAGGTACTAGATCTGTAGACGATAGAAGAGTATTTACTGGTGAGCATTATTAGATTAGCATTTTTATAAATTTTGATTTATTAGGTAGTTATTGCTAGATTGTAATATTTTGTACTTTAAGTTCAAAATTTTGTTATTAAGAGTGAATAAACAATTTTTGAGGACCAATTCTGTCTAAATATCATTTTATTATGTTATTTCACAATTGAATTACGAGAAGTATCCATATCGTATATGAATGACTAATTGTATAATTAATTGATGAATACAACTTCATCAAAACTTCATTTCTTAGATAATATTTCATTTCGGGGAATTTATCTCTAGCATTTTGGTGGAGGGAACAATTACAGGCAGATAAATATCCATTTTGAAATTTATTTGAAAGAAGAGTTATCTACAATCGAACACCTATTTCTAATGTCATATAAATTTGAACAGGCAAGTTAAGTCAGAGGACTAGCTAGAGACTCACACAAAACACCAGGTACCTCCCCAGTCTCATGGCTACTAGCCGTCTAACGAAGTGGTAGCCATTGTCAGACTGAAGTTGGCTTGTCTCTTCAACATCGCGAGGTATATAAGGCCTCGGAACTGTCCAGTCTGCAGAATATGGGAGATATTTGGGATATTCTCGTCAACAATTTATAACTAATGCCTATAATTACAATAATTAAACTGTGAACAGAAAAAGCCTCCGCATACTGCTGAGAAACACCACAGCATACTGCTGAGAAACACCACAGCATACTGCTGAGAAACACCACAGCATACTGCTGAGAAACGCCTCCGCATACTGCTGAGAAACACCACAGCATACGGCTGAGAAACGCCTCCGCATACTGCTGAAAAAACGCCTCCGCATACTGCTGAGAAACGCCACCGCTTACTGCTGAGAAACGCCTCCGCATACTGCTGAGAAACGCCACCGCTTACTACTGAGATACATACTCCCATACAATATCCTGTTTGTCGATATTATTGTAACTGATGTACAAGTGATTAAAAAGTCTAAAAAGAATATGATTACCTAATAAATTAAAATAAAAAACAATGTTATTTAAGGTTACTTTTGAAGAACACTGTACTTGAAGGAAAGAAAAAATCACTCAGACTTCCTTACTGAATCACTAGTCAGATGAAACATAATACAAGAATAGATAACTAATTATTAAATGTAAAACAATGTTTTAACAGTTTTTTTTTGCCTCCTTTCTGTTGTTTAATTTTAAATTATTGGCAAATAAAATAAAACATTATAAATGATAAAGTGAGCATGAAAATCAAAATTTTCTCCATTTCTTATAGATGTGCTCCATTTTTATTAATAATTTTATCAGGAATAGAGATTATTTTCAATAGAACATCCACTCTCTGATATAGCTGAGTTATGGTATAAAGTTGGAACTTGTAGTTGTGGTAGGCATTGACTGAGTATTTCATATCTTTGTATGCTCAGCAGTCATCATAGGTACTAGATCTCTAGACGATAGAAGAGTATTTAATGGTGAGCATTATTAGATGGGCATTTCATCAATTTTGATTTATTAATCAGTTATTGCTATATTGCAATATTTTGTGTTTTAACTCTATATCGTGTTGCCCGAGCTAAGTTAACTACTACTCTACAGTCGATATGACTTGTTCTGGTGGAGAATCCGGGATTGCCAACGAACATCGGAAATGACAATATGATAATAAAAGTATCATGTGCGGACACTTCGCCGAATCATACTTTGTGGAAGGGCATTTGACCGAAAGAAAATAGGCCAAAAGTAGATTTTACGTAAATTTGGCTGAAAGAATTTATCAAATGTACTGTACTTTTATCTATATTACGAAATGCAGACTCCGTTTGTATATATTTTTTTCCGTGGAATGGTAAGTTATTTTATAAAATGGGAAGGGAATATACAATTACGTTTGTGCATAATCTGTTTCCATATTATGAAACGCAAGCATTAACTGCTCCAAAATTTAATTTTTTCATCACAATTAAGGGTTTTTTCTCAACTAAGAAACTTCTCTCTTCAATGACTTTCTTTTGAAAATCGTTCCGGAGTTACTTCAGTTATCGTAGGTTTTTATGTTATATAAAGTTATAAAAATTTTACTATATTGAATAATATTACTATCCCATTTTTTATTTTAAATACAAAAAATCGGCCAAATGTCTGTTCGGCCGAATGTCCTTCGTCGAGGTGTCCCACGGAGTTATGATAGTTATGTTTCAGCAATTTCAGGGCGATGAAAACCTTATTTTGTTTCAGTTATATCAATACTCCATTGAAATGACGCTAGATTGCCAGTTAAGTGACCCCAAAATAAGGAATTAACCGTCCTGCAAGACGCGATATAATTTTGGCCACAGGCTCCTCAATTAAGGTGTCAATCAACCTAAAAGTAAACTAGATTATGTGCACTCGGTAGAGCGCATGCCTTCGCTTCTGCTTTGACTCGTTCTCTCCCAAAATTAAGGAAACTGCTAACTGGATAATAACCAATCGTCCCACCAAGTTTCATGCAATAAGGTACAATTCTTTTTGAGTTATAAATGACCTTGACCTTTGACCGGATCGCTTCCAAAATTCTATCAGATCGTTTCTGGTCATTGACCAATTGTATCATCAAATTTCAGACAATTTGGTTGAATACTTTTTGAGCTACAAATGGCCTTGACCTTGATCTTTGACCTGCTCACACCCAAAATCAATCAAAATGGTTCCTGCATAATGACCAATCGTTCCACCAAGTTTCATGCAATATGGTTCGATACTTTTTGAGTTATAAATGACCGTGACCTTTGACCGGGTCACTCCCAAAAGACTAGCAGCAGGTCACTGGACATGGACCAATCGTTTCACCAAATTTCAGGCAATTTAGTTGAACACTTTTTCAGTTCAGCGAATAATAAGTTGATAAATAAATAAATTCCGATGAAAATATAACTTTCCGCAAGATTGCGAAGGTATTAAGGACAGAGGTATGACCCAAAAAATATCAGATAATAAGTAACCAAGATACTATAACAATATATCATAACTGAAATATGGAGAGCTTATTATTTTAACTGAACACTTCACTCCTAACTACAGTAATCTGTCATTTCTTGGGGTAACTTATGTAATCTGATTCAGAGTGAGACATGTTAGATTTTCCATTATAATATTCCATGTGTCAATATTAGTGTAACTGATGTATAATTGATTAAAAATTATTTAAATTAATAATATTGACGCATTGAATATTATAAGGGACAATCAAATATATCTCACTCTGAATCAGATTACATAAGTTACCCCAAGAAATGACAGATCACTGTAGTTACGAGAGTAGTGTTCAATCAAAATATTAAGCTCTCCATATTTCATTCACGATGAATAGCTTTGACAAAAATATAGTAAAATATGCACTAGTCAATTTTTGAGGACAAACTTCTGTCCATATTTACCTTGTTATTATATTTCACCTTGCATTACAGGAAATATTCATATTGAAGATGAAAGAATTTGTATCCATAAAGCACCGATGTTAGTTTTTCACTTTGGATGTTTAATTAAAAAAACAGTCCATAGGTTTTATAAAGTCATTTTCTACTATTTTTTAAAAGGATTTACATCCATAGATGAATTTCAGCGGAAATGATTGGAATATTTAATCGTTGGTGACGGATGAGATCAGAGCTGAGTTACAGTGAGCTTTTGTGTGGATGTTCTTTCTAGTATATTTTGATATTATTATTTAATGTTTCATATGATTTACTTTTTATTCTCGTGAATCTTGTTTCAGCATTGAACTGAAGGCCAAATTTAGGCATTTATTGTTTGGTTACAGTGTCTCTGTTGACAATTCTGGAAAATGAATAATTCTCAGTCAGTACCCTGTTAACCTGTTAATGTTAAGATGTTAAACATCATTTATTATTCTTTACCTTTCCGTACTGTTGAAATCCTAGCTAGTGCTGACTAATGAAAAGCTGATTTTGGAGTATATGGTACAGTTCCCAGTCTGCATAAACAGGTAACGATTTCATAGAGATCTCATTCTCTGTCTACAGTTTAATTAATATAACTATAGGAATTAATTGATAACTGTTTGACGAGAATATCCCAAATGTCTCCCGTATTCTGCAGACTGGACAGTTCCAAGGCCTGATATTCCTCGCGATGTTGAAGAGACAAGCCAACTTCAGTCTAACAATGGCTACCACTTCGCTAGACTGCTATTAGCCAAGAGACTGGGGAGGTAACTGGTGTTATGTGTAAGTCTTTAGCTAGTCCTCTGACTTAACTTGTCTGTGCAAATTTATATGACATTAGAAATAGGTGTTCGATTGTAGATAACTCTTCTTTCAAATGAATTTCAAAATAGATATTTATCTGCATGTAATTGTTCCCTCCACCAAAATTCTAGAGATAAATTTACCAAAAAGAAATGTTGTTGTTGTTTATCTATTTTTAATGAACCATCATTAAACGATTCACTGTAATTAATCTGGAGAGCTTATTGTTTTGACTGAAAACTTAACTCCCAACTACAGTAAACTGTCATTTCTTGGGGTAACTTATGTAATCTAACACTGAGTGATATATATTTGATTATACCTTTTTCTATTCCATCTATCAAAAATACTGTACTTGGTATATAATTTCATTCGAACTATATAATTAGTATACATTCATATTTAAATTGAATTAATAGTAATAATAAATATTGATTTCAAATACAAGAAACAAAGTTTCATTAAATGTTGAAAATTAAAAGACTGGAATCACTGCGTTCAAATGAGATAAAAAAAATACTCAGACTTCCTCACTGAACCACCAGCCAGCTGAAACATAATAAAAGAGTTGAATAATCAACTCGTCATTAAATGTAAATCTAAGTTTTAACAGCAAATTTTTCCTCCTTTCTGCAGTTTGACAGAATGAGAGAAAAACCAAAGTATCCTCCAGAAATAAAGTGAAATAAATTGTCTGAACATTTAAATGTGCAATAGATTACACATAAATATATTACACAACATTTGACTAATGCATTCTCTTGCATAATAACAAATCCATGAAAATGCATAGTGACTCATAAAATGCATAAATTATAATGTCGAAACGATTAGTATGGTATCTGTAATTCTCTACCAGTACAGTGCATTCAATAAGTTAACAGTGTGCTAACTATCAATAGCAGAGTAATTACAATCTGAGAACAACAGCTTAACGTAGTCTGCTATCTGCATTATAATTATTGATTTCACCCAATGAAATTATATGCAACAACAAACCAGGGGTATCACGTAAACATGTGGGTAATAACTAACCAGGAGTATCACGTAAACATGTGGGTAGTAACTAACGGCACAGGTTAATCCCCTGACCACTGACCAACATAAAGTATGGAGTCAAATTGAAAGGTATAATCAACTGACCGCTGACCAAATAAATGTATTGAGTCAAATTGAAAGGTATTATCTACTGACCGCTGACCAAATAAATGTATTGAATCAAATTGAGAGGTATAATCTACTGACCGTTGACCATTTTAAAGTACTGAGTCAGTGATTCATATTATATAATATTGTCCATTGCCCCGCAAAGAAGATAAAGAGCTCTGACCACTGACCAGGGGTATAATTCCCTGACCACTGACCAAAATGAAAATGTACTGACCACTGACCAAAATGAAAATGTACTAACCACTGGCCAAAATTAAAATGTACTGACCATTGACCAAGGGTATAATAGACTGACCCTTGACCGAAATTAAAATATCCTGACCATTGACCAGGGGTATAATTCCCTGACCACTGACCGTAATAAAAAGTCTTTACCATTGGCAAGGGATATAATTCCCTGACCACTGACCAAAATGAAAATGTCCTGATAATTGACCAGGGGCATAATATCCTGACCACTGACCGTAATAAAAAGTCTTTACCATTGAAAAGGGGTATAATTCACTGACCACTGACCGAAATAAAAAAGGTCTGACCATTGACTAAGAGAATTATTTCCTGTCCGCTATCCAAACTCAAACAGCCCTGACCACTGACCAGGTGTTTAATATCCTGACCACTGACCAAACGTAAACAGCCCTGACCACGAACAAGGGGTAGATATAATTGATCAATCCCAAACAGCACACCCAAACAGCAAACTAAGGTAGTTTTTGACAACTAACGAATCAAGTGTACTTTAAGGACCCCAGCTCAATCTGGGGTCCTTAAACTACACTTGGGTTTACACTGGGGTCCTTAAACTACACTTGGGGTATAGTTTGAAAATTTGGAGTCCTCAAAGTATACTTGATCCTTATTTTCTTATAATGATTTTATTTCCTAATAATGATTATTATATATTCATATGTTAGTTAAGATTTCCTTATATTGAGTAACATTTTGTTATTATTTCCCAATACTGCTATCATTTTAACTATATAGTTGTCTTTGCTTCATCCATTCAATGGCCGGTAGTGGATCTTCACCAAGTAGAGGTAGAATTTCTATTTGTAATGTTTCTCTGTCCATTTGTTGTTTCTCTGAACACCGTAGTAGAAGAATTATTTTGATTTGATTGCAGTCAAGACATGTAGAACGCCGTAGCATAGATAAATTCAAAAATTCACTGGGGTAATTAAACTACACTTGGGTTAACACTGGAGTCCTTAAAGTACACTTGGGGTATAGTTTGAAAATTTGGGGTCCTTAAAGTACACTTGATCCCAAGTAATTAATGTAGTTACCAAGTATACCTTTAAATGAGGTAGTTAGTAACTAAATATACCTAGGTTATTTAAATATACGGTATACCTTTAAATGATCGAGGTAGCTAGTACCTAACAAAGTATCTAGTTAGTCACAAACTATCTAGGTTAGCTAGTAACTAACTTCCTAGATTAGTTAGTTACAAACAACCTAGATTAGCCAGTAACTAACTACCTAGGTTAGTTTGTTACAAACTTCCTAGGTTACCTATTAACTAACTACCTAGGTTAGTTAGTCACAAACAACCTAGATTAGCCAGTAACTAACTACCTAGGATACAGTTAGTTAAAAACTACCTAGGTTAGTTTGTTACTAACCACCTAGATTAAAAAAGGGAGGATCGTGTCCGCTGTTTCAATTTGGTCAGTGGTCAATAAATTATTCCCCTCATCAGTGGTCAGGACTTTTTAATATTGGTCAGTGGTCAGGGAATTATACCCTTGGTCAATGGTCATGACATTTTAATTTCGGTCATTGGGCAGGGAATTATACCGTTGGACAATGGTCAAGACTTTATTTCGGTCAGTGGTCAGGGATTTATAACCTTGGTCAGTGGTCAGGACATTTTAATTTTGGTCAGTGGCCAGGGAATTATACCTCTGGTCAATGGTCAGTACATTTTAATTTCGGTCAGTGGTCAGGGAATTATACCCCTGGTCAATTGTCAGAACATTTTAATTTTGGTCAGTGGTCAAGGAATTATACCCTTGGTCAGTGTTCAGTACATTTTAATTTTGGTCAGTGAATTATACCCCCCCGGTCAATGGTCAGTACATTTTAATTTCGGTCAGTGGTCAGGGAATTATACCCTTGGTCAGTGTTCAGTACATTTTAATTTTGGTCAGGGAATTATACCCCTGGTCAATGGTCAGTACATTTTAATTTTGGTCAGTGGTCAGGGAATTATACCCCTGGTCAATGGTCAGTACATTTTAATTTCGGTCAGTGGTCAGGGAATTATACCCCTGGTCAGTGGTCAGTAAATTTTAATTTTGGTCAGGGAATTATACCCTTGGTCAGTGTTCAGTACATTTTAATTTTGGTCATTGGTCAGGGAATTATACCCCTGGTCAGTGGTCAGGAAATTTTTATTTCGGTCAGTGGTCAGGGAATTATAACCCTTGGTCAGTGTTCAGTACATTTTAATTTTGGTCAGTGGTCAGGGAATTATACCCCTGGTCAGTGTTCAGTACATTTTAATTTTGGTCAGTGGTCAGGGAATTATACCCCTGGTCAGTGTTCAGTACATTTTAATTTTGGTCAGTGGTCAGGGAATTATACCCCTGGTCAGTGTTCAGTACATTTTAATTTTGGTCAGTGGTCAGGGAATTATACCCCTGGTCAGTGTTCAGTACATTTTAATTTTGGTCAGTGGTCAGGGAATTATACCTCTGGTCAATGGTCAGTACAATTTAATTTCGGTCAGTGGTCAGGGAATTATACCCCTGGTCAATGGTCAGTACATTTTAATTTTGGTCAGTGGTCAGGGAATTATACCCCTGGTCAATGGTCAGTACATTTTAATTTTGGTCAGTGGTCAGGGAATTATACCCCTGGTCAATGGTCAGTACATTTTAATTTCGGTCAGTGGTCAGGGAATTATACCCCTGGTCAGTGGTCAGTACATTTTAATTTTGGTCAGTGTTCAGGGAATTATACCCTTGGTCAGTGTTCAGTACATTTTAATTTTGGTCATTAGTCAGGGAATTATACCCCTAGTCAGTGGTCAGGAAATTTTTATTTCTGTCAATGGTCAGGGAATTATAACCCTGGTCAGGATATTTCAATTTCGGTCAGTGGTCAGGGAATTATACCCCTGGTCAGAGGTTAGGGCTCTTTAATCTTCTTTGCGGGTCAATGGATAATATTATATTATATGACTCAGTGCTTTAAATTTGTCAGCGGTCAGTAGATTATACCTTTCAATTTGACTCAATACATTTATTTGGTCAGCGGTCAGTGGATTATACCTTTCAATTTGACTCAATACTTTAAGTTGGTCAGTGGTCAGGGGATTAACCTGTGCCCAACATACGAGTGTTAATAACATATTCCAGTAGGAATTTGAATATGTCCTGGCGATATCTTTTTCCCTCCTCACCACCACGGTACCACCAAGGATTATCTTCTCAGTGGGGTTCCTTATTCCAATTGTTATTAACTTCCTGAACATAATGTCCTTTTGGTCTCTGTGATTAGAGCAGTCCAACAGATAATGAAGGTTAGGTAGTTTCTGGCACTTGACAGTTCTGACAAAGGCCCGATTCAGCCATTCCAAATCTATGGAGATAGTGATTGACACCAGCATGACCCATTCTCATTCTGAAAATAATAGTTTGTTTCATGACGATGGTTCTGAAACTTAGCTACTGGTTCAGCTTCATATAGATTATCTCTGACATTTCTCAGGTATTGGCCAGTTCCACTTCATGTCACTTGAGACTTTCCAGTACTCATTCCAATATGATCTGAATTTCTACTTCAGTATGCTAAGATTTTCATCATAGGTTAGCTCATACAGCTCACTCATCATATTTTCATGTCCTTTCAGAGCACCCTTATCCGCAAGAACTGCTACTACTGGACTACTTCAAGGATAATAAATGTCCATCTTAATTTGTATCTAGCTAAACTGATTTCCGTCTTTTAGAGACAGCGATAAGTCGAATGCAGCATATGGCATATGAGCGGTGCGTGGAAACACCGGAACGGACCAAAACGGGCCGGAACGGACCGACACGGAAGCAAATATGTATGTTAGACTTTAGAGTACTGTTAACTGGGTTACACTGAATACCGAATTACACTATACTGAATATCGAATTATACAGAATTACACTATACTGAATACCAAATTACACCGTATTACACTATACTAAGTACCGAATTACACTATACTGAATACCAAATTACACCGTATTACACTATACTAAGTACCGAATTACACTATACTTAATACCGAATTTCACCAAATAAATAACACTATACTTAATACCGAATTATACCTAATTACATTATACTCAATACCGAATCACACCATATCCATAATCAATACCGAATTACACCATGGTTAAACCGAATTACACTTCATTGAATACCGAATTACACC
>CANNZV010002776.1:0-84810 GCA_947561585.1 Caprella mutica | reverse complement strand
GAATTGCCCTGATAAAGGAGTATCAGGGATGAATATCACAGGTTTAATAATGAATAAGAGCTTTTTTACTTTATTAATAAATGTGCGCAAGTCCACCCGTGACTTAAAATATTCATAGGGTGTTCTTGCGGATCTAGTATATTGGTTAGCGTCAGACCGAGTGGCTTTGCGCACTTCAACATTCCGGGTGAAGTTGCGCATCGGTAAATTGACGGTGAATGAGTGAAAATATTTCAAATATGAAAACACCATTGGAAAGAGCAGCTATTAAACCCCCTAGTGCATAAATTTCACGAAAATCGTAAGAGATTAGGTATAGATACTAAGTGTTCAAACAGAGACCTATGTTTTTTATGGCAAAATAATTATTTTGGACTAGAATCGAATCTCCGCGAACTATGCTGTAGTGTTGATAATTATGCTCCAATTTGATTGCAATTTACGTTGGATACGCATAATTTACTGCAGATTAACGTCATGTAAGATGATTTTGATAATAATTATAAATTATTGAGATATAACCAATATACTAGATGCGCAACATCACCCTGGGAATATTTTAATTCACGGGTGGACTTGCGCACATTATTAATAAAGTTAAAGAGCTCTTATTCATTATTAAACCTGTGATATTCATCCCCGATACTCCTATATCACGGCAATTCCACAGCAGCCTCACGGCAATTCCACAGCAGACTCACGGCAATTGCACTGCAGACTCACGGCAATTGCACAGCAGACTCACGGCAATTGCACAGCAGACTCACGGCAATTGCACAGCAGACTCACGGCAATTGCACAGCAGACTCACGGCAATTGCACAGCAGACTCACGGCAATTGCACAGCAGACTCACGGCAATTGCACAGCAGACTCACGGCAATTGCACAGCAGACTCACGGCAATTGCACAGCAGACTCACGGCAATTGCACAGCAGACTCACGGCAATTGCACAGCAGACTCACGGCAATTGCACAGCAGACTCACGGCAATTGCACAGCAGACTCACGGCAATTGCACAGCAGACTCACGGCAATTGCACAGCAGACTCACGGCAATTGCACAGCAGACTCACGGCAATTGCACAGCAGACTCACGGCAATTGCACAGCAGACTCACGGCAATTGCACAGCAGACTCACGGCAATTGCACAGCAGACTCACGGCAATTGCACAGCAGCCTCGCGGCAATTGCACAGCAGCCTCGCGGCAATTGCACAGCAGCCTCGCGGCAATTCCACAGCAGCCTCGCGGCAATTGCACAGCAGCCTCGCGGCAATTGCACAGCAGACTCACGGCAATTGCACAGCAGCCTCGCGGCAATTGCACAGCAGCCTCGCGGCAATTGCACAGCAGCCTCGCGGCAATTGCACAGCAGCCTCGCGGGCAATTGCACAGCAGACTCACGGCAATTGCACAGCAGACTCACGGCAATTGCACAGCAGCCTCGCGGCAATTCCACAGCAGCCTCGCGGCAATTCCACAGCAGCCTCGCGGCAATTCCACAGCAGACTCACGGCAATTGCACAGCAGACTCACGGCAATTGCACAGCAGACTCACGGCAATTGCACAGCAGACTCACGGCAATTGCACAGCAGCCTCGCGGCAATTCCACAGCAGCCTCGCGGCAATTCCACAGCAGCCTCGCGGCAATTCCACAGCAGCCTCGCGGCAATTCCACAGCAGCCTCGCAGCAATTCCACAGCAGCCTCGCGGCAATTCCACAGCAGCCTCGCGGCAATTCCACAGCAGCCTCGCGGCAATTCCACAGCAGCCTCGCGGCAATTCCACAGCAGCTCACGGCAATTCCACAGCAAACTCACGGCAATTCCACAGCAAACTCACGGCAATTCCACAGCAAACTCACGGCAATTCCACAGCAAACTCACGGCAATTCCACAGCAAACTCACGGCAATTCCACAGCAGACTCACGGCAATTGCACAGCAGACTCACGGCAATTGCACAGCAGACTCACGGCAATTGCACAGCAGACTCACGGCAATTGCACAGCAGACTCACGGCAATTGCACAGCAGACTCACAGCAATTGCACAGCAGACTCACGGCAATTGCACAGCAGTCTCACGGCAATTGCACAGCAGTCTCACGGCAATTGCACAGCAGTCTCACGGCAATTGCACAGCAGCCTCGCGGCAATTGCACGGCAGCCTCGCGGCAATTGCACAGCAGCCTCGCGGCAATTGCACAGCAGCCTCGCGGCAATTGCACAGCAGCCTCGCGGCAATTGCACAGCAGCCTCGCGGCAATTGCACAGCAGCCTCGCGGCAATTGCACAGCAGCCTCGCGGCAATTGCACAGCAGCCTCGCGGCAATTGCACAGCAGCCTCGCGGCAATTGCACAGCAGCCTCGCGGCAATTGCACAGCAGCCTCGCGGCAATTGCACAGCAGCCTCGCGGCAATTGCACAGCAGCCTCGCGGCAATTGCACAGCAGCCTCGCGGCAATTGCACAGCAGCCTCGCGGCAATTGCACAGCAGCCTCGCGGCAATTGCACAGCAGCCTCGCGGCAATTGCACAGCAGCCTCGCGGCAATTGCACAGCAGCCTCGCGGCAATTGCACAGCAGCCTCGCGGCAATTGCACAGCAGCCTCGCGGCAATTGCACAGCAGCCTCGCGGCAATTGCACAGCAGCCTCGCGGCAATTGCACAGCAGCCTCGCGGCAATTGCACAGCAGCCTCGCGGCAATTGCACAGCAGCCTCGCGGCAATTGCACAGCAGCCTCGCGGCAATTGCACAGCAGCCTCGCGGCAATTCCACAGCAGCCTCGCGGCAATTGCACAGCAGCCTCGCGGCAATTCCACAGCAGCCTCGCGGCAATTCCACAGCAGCCTCGCGGCAATTCCACAGCAGCCTCGCGGCAATTCCACAGCAGCCTCGCGCAATTCCACAGCAGCCTCGCGGCAAATCCACAGCAGCCTCGCGGCAATTCCACAGCAGCCTCGCGGCAATTCCACAGCAGCCTCGCGGCAATTCCACAGCAGACTCACGGCAATTCCACAGCAGACTCACGGCAATTCCACAGCAGACTCACGGCAATTGCACAGCAGACTCACGGCAATTGCACAGCAGACTCACGGCAATTGCACAGCAGACTCACGGCAATTGCACAGCAGACTCACGGCAATTGCACAGCAGACTCACGGCAATTGCACAACAGACTCACGGCAATTGCACAGCAGACTCACGGCAATTGCACAGCAGCCTCACGGCAATTGCACAGCAGCCTCACGGCAATTGCACAGCAGCCTCACGGCAATTACACAGCAGCCTCACGGCAATTGCACAGCAGCCTCACGGCAATTGCACAGCAGCCTCACGGCAATTGCACAGCAGCCTCACGGCAATTGCACAGCAGCCCTCACGGCAATTGCACAGCAGCCTCACGGCAATTTTACAGCAGCCTCACGGCAATTTTTACAGCAGCCTCACGGCAATTCCACAGCAGACTCACGGCAATTCCACAGCAGACTCACGGCAATTGCACATCAGACTCACGGCAATTGCACAGCAGACTCACGGCAATTGCACAGCAGACTCACGGCAATTCCACAGCAGACTCACGGCAATGCACAGCAGACTCACGGCAATTGCACAGCAGACTCACGGCAATTGCACAGCAGACTCACGGCAATTGCACAGCAGACTCACGGCAATTGCACAGCAGACTCACGGCAATTGCACAGCAGACTCACGGCAATTGCACAGCAGACTCACGGCAATTGCACAGCAGCCTCGCGGCAATTGCACAGCAGCCTCGCGGCAATTGCACAGCAGCCTCGCGGCAATTCCACAGCAGCCTCGCGGCAATTGCACAGCAGCCTCGCGGCAATTGCACAGCAGACTCACGGCAATTGCACAGCAGCCTCGCGGCAATTGCACAGCAGCCTCGCGGCAATTGCACAGCAGCCTCGCGGCAATTGCACAGCAGCCTCGCGGCAATTGCACAGCAGACTCACGGCAATTGCACAGCAGACTCACGGCAATTGCACAGCAGCCTCGCGGCAATTCCACAGCAGCCTCGCGGCAATTCCACAGCAGACTCACGGCAATTGCACAGCAGACTCACGGCAATTGCACAGCAGACTCACGGCAATTGCACAGCAGACTCACGGCAATTGCACAGCAGACTCACGGCAATTGCACAGCAGCCTCGCGGCAATTCCACAGCAGCCTCGCGGCAATTCCACAGCAGCCTCGCGGCAATTCCACAGCAGCCTCGCGGCAATTCCACAGCAGCCTCGCAGCAATTCCACAGCAGCCTCGCGGCAATTCCACAGCAGCCTCGCGGCAATTCCACAGCAGCCTCGCGGCAATTCCACAGCAGCCTCGCGGCAATTCCACAGCAGCCTCACGGCAATTCCACAGCAAACTCACGGCAATTCCACAGCAAACTCACGGCAATTCCACAGCAAACTCACGGCAATTCCACAGCAAACTCACGGCAATTCCACAGCAAACTCACGGCAATTCCACAGCAGACTCACGGCAATTGCACAGCAGACTCACGGCAATTGCACAGCAGACTCACGGCAATTGCACAGCAGACTCACGGCAATTGCACAGCAGACTCACGGCAATTGCACAGCAGACTCACAGCAATTGCACAGCAGACTCACGGCAATTGCACAGCAGTCTCACGGCAATTGCACAGCAGTCTCACGGCAATTGCACAGCAGTCTCACGGCAATTGCACAGCAGCCTCGCGGCAATTGCACGGCAGCCTCGCGGCAATTGCACAGCAGCCTCGCGGCAATTGCACAGCAGCCTCGCGGCAATTGCACGGCAGCCTCGCGGCAATTGCACAGCAGCCTCGCGGCAATTGCACAGCAGCCTCGCGGCAATTGCACAGCAGCCTCGCGGCAATTGCACAGCAGCCTCGCGGCAATTGCACAGCAGCCTCGCGGCAATTGCACAGCAGCCTCGCGGCAATTGCACAGCAGCCTCGCGGCAATTGCACAGCAGCCTCGCGGCAATTGCACAGCAGACTCACGGCAATTGCACAGCAGACTCACGGCAATTGCACAGCAGACTCACAGCAATTGCACAGCAGACTCACGGCAATTGCACAGCAGTCTCACGGCAATTGCACAGCAGTCTCACGGCAATTGCACAGCAGTCTCACGGCAATTGCACAGCAGCCTCGCGGCAATTGCACGGCAGCCTCGCGGCAATTGCACAGCAGCCTCGCGGCAATTGCACAGCAGCCTCGCGGCAATTGCACAGCAGCCTCGCGGCAATTGCACAGCAGCCTCGCGGCAATTGCACAGCAGCCTCGCGGCAATTGCACAGCAGCCTCGCGGCAATTGCACAGCAGCCTCGCGGCAATTGCACAGCAGCCTCGCGGCAATTGCACAGCAGCCTCGCGGCAATTGCACAGCAGCCTCGCGGCAATTGCACAGCAGCCTCGCGGCAATTGCACAGCAGCCTCGCGGCAATTGCACAGCAGCCTCGCGGCAATTGCACAGCAGCCTCGCGGCAATTGCACAGCAGCCTCGCGGCAATTGCACAGCAGCCTCGCGGCAATTGCACAGCAGCCTCGCGGCAATTGCACAGCAGCCTCGCGGCAATTGCACAGCAGCCTCGCGGCAATTGCACAGCAGCCTCGCGGCAATTGCACAGCAGCCTCGCGGCAATTCCACAGCAGCCTCGCGGCAATTGCACAGCAGCCTCGCGGCAATTCCACAGCAGCCTCGCGGCAATTCCACAGCAGCCTCGCGGCAATTCCACAGCAGCCTCGCGGCAATTCCACAGCAGCCTCGCGGCAATTCCACAGCAGCCTCGCGGCAATTCCACAGCAGCCTCGCGGCAATTCCACAGCAGCCTCGCGGCAATTCCACAGCAGCCTCGCGGCAATTCCACAGCAGCCTCGCGGCAATTCCACAGCAGCCTCGCGGCAATTCCACAGCAGACTCACGGCAATTCCACAGCAGACTCACGGCAATTCCACAGCAGACTCACGGCAATTCCACAGCAGACTCACGGCAATTGCACAGCAGACTCACGGCAATTGCACAGCAGACTCACGGCAATTGCACAGCAGACTCACGGCAATTGCACAGCAGACTCACGGCAATTGCACAGCAGACTCACGGCAATTGCACAACAGACTCACGGCAATTGCACAGCAGACTCACGGCAATTGCACAGCAGCCTCACGGCAATTGCACAGCAGCCTCACGGCAATTGCACAGCAGCCTCACGGCAATTACACAGCAGCCTCACGGCAATTGCACAGCAGCCTCACGGCAATTGCACAGCAGCCTCACGGCAATTGCACAGCAGCCTCACGGCAATTGCACAGCAGCCTCACGGCAATTGCACAGCAGCCTCACGGCAATTTTACAGCAGCCTCACGGCAATTTTACAGCAGCCTCACGGCAATTTTACAGCAGACTCACGGCAATTCCACAGCAGACTCACGGCAATTGCACATCAGACTCACGGCAATTGCACAGCAGACTCACGGCAATTCCACAGCAGACTCACGGCAATTGCACAGCAGACTCACGGCAATTGCACAGCAGACTCACGGCAATTGCACAGCAGACTCACGGCAATTGCACAGCAGACTCACGGCAATTGCACAGCAGACTCACGGCAATTCCACAGCAGAATCACGGCAATTCCACAGCAGACTCACGGCAATTCCACAGCAGACTCACGGTAATTCCACAGCAGACTCACGGCAAAGCCACAGCAGACTCACGGCAATTCCACAGCAGACTCACGGCAATTCCACAGCAGCCTCACGGCAATTTTACAGCAGCCTCACGGCAATTCCACAGCAGCCTCACGGCAATTCCACAGCAGCCTCACTGCAATTGCACAGCAGATTGGGGCAGTTGCATAGAAGATTGGGGCAGATTCACGGCAGTTGCATAGCATATCGGGGTTAGATTTTCTATGCACAGTTTATACATAGGATGAACTTGCGCACTGCGCAGTTTCACATTGGGTGAATTTGCGCAGTGCGCAAGTACACCCGGTAATTGCGCAAAATTCACCCGGTTTATCCCCACGATCTTTGCGCACAGTTTTTCGATGATAACTTTTTTTCTATTGAACTTAAAGAGTTGAAACTTGGTGAGCACCTAGGTCTATCCTTCATCTATCTGCACACAAAAAATCAGATTGCTGACTTCTCTAGTTTTTTCGTAAAATCAAAGTATGCGGAAAATGCGCAAAGCCACCCGGTCCGACGCTACATCTCAATAATTTATAATTATTATTAAAATCATCTTACATGACGTTAATCTGCAGTAAATTATGCGTATCCAACGTAAATTGCAATCAAATTTGAGCATAATTATCAACACTACAGCATAGTTCGCGGAGATTCGATTCTAGTTTAAAATAATTATTTGCTATAAAAAACATAGGTCTCTGTTTGAACACTTAGTATCTATACTTAATCTCCGGTTCATACAATTACCGGAACGGGACATGAATTACTGGAACGGAGTTGTTTTATTGAGAAATATTCCTATTTATTTAATTTAGTTATACAAATGGTCGATATATGGTTTAAATGATATCATATTCAACCATTTTACACTCGTTTCGTCCCGTAATTGTTACAAAACGTATGATACATAGATATACATTTTACAAGAGTATATGCTGAAATTATTTTTCTTTATAAGATATTTCATAGAAAATAGTGTAAGGAGAGACTAAAGTAATTTTAGTGTGATTATGAATTATAATTTCATTGAGAAATAACGCTAGTTATGTAATTTAGGTATATATTTGGTCCAAATGATATCATATCTAACCATTTTATACTAATTTCTGCTCGCTCGTAATCGCTACTAATATTTCCATACATTCGCCGTCAATTAACGATGCGCAACTTCATCCGGAATGTTGAAGTGCGCAAGGAAACCCGGCCATGTTTTCCAGTCTGAAAAGAAGGTCTCCTCAGACCCAGGATTTTGTACAGAAATTGGGATTTGGGCGCAGCAATTAACATGGGAACATAGGAATTAAATAGGACTTGGGCCCAGGATTAATCCACAAATCCTGCTCTACTTTTCAGACTGGCATGTTTTATAGTGTGGCAGGATAGTGGCCAGTTTAATGAGAAAATGGATCGAGGTCGTCACATTTAACTCATTTAAGATACTTTAAAGGACAAATTTGGCTTCCTACTTCCTAGTGATGATTTTACACTAGGAAACGGAAACCCTTATGCTTCATGCCTGATGCACCAGTCTGAAAAGAAGGTCTCCTCAGACTCAGGATTTTTTTTACAGAAATTGGGATTTGGGCGCAGAAAATAACATGGAAACATAGGAATTAAATAGGAGTTGGGCGCAGGATTAATCCACAAATCCTGCTGTACTTTTCAGGCTGGCTGATGCATGTGTATCTCTTAGACTCTTGAGACTATTTTAGGAGTGATTTACTTGTTATTTAGAGGTTTTCCAATTTATTTAACCCCTCAAAAGTCGCCAATATACTGGTGACTTTGTCCATACTTTAAAATATGGCAACCCGGTCTGACGCTACGAAAGTCGAAAATCATGCCAGTCTGTATTTGGTGCACAAAATTCCACTGACTTTTAGAAAAAGCTGAAAAATACGAACATAAATTTCCAGTAATTTGGCTGCTCCACCAACATTTTGCCCATTTTTGTTTTTCCACCGAAAATTAATGGTAACATAGGAATAAATAGCTAAATATCCACCGACTTTGTCAGAATATTATTTTCAATGAAAAAAATTCCACCGACAAGTCGGTGGAATTTACCGTAAATACAGTCTGGCGCCCAGGCGCCAGTCTGTATTTGGTGCACAAAATTCCACTGACTTTTTGAAAAAGCTGAAAAAATCCACCATAAATTTCCAGTCTGCAGAATGTGTCTCTTTTCCTGCAGAGATTTTAGTTTGAGAGACAGTTACTCTCTGACTCACAGTGTCAGTAGGAGATTCAGAATCTCCCGCAGCTAAATTAATGGTAACATAGGAATTAATTCAAAATCTCCCGCAGCTAAATTAATGGTAACATAGGAATTAATTCAAGATCTCCCGCAGAGATCTCAAATATCTAAAAATTCAATCAAAAACTCCCGCAGAGAGTCTTGGAAAAATGTTCCATATTCTGCAGACTGGATAAATTTCCAGTAATTTGGCTGATCCACCAACATTTTACCCATTTTTACACCGAAAATTAATAGTAACTTAGGAATAAATAGCTAAAAATCCACCAACTTTGCCAAAATATTATATTCAAAGGGGAAAAATTCCACCGACATGTCGGTGGAATTTACCACGAAATACAGACTGGGTCTGGCGGAAGCCGGAAAATGGAAATGTACCTAGGTAGCCAGTCTGCAGAATATGGAACATTTTTCCAAGACTCTCTGCAGGAGTTTTTGATTGAATTTTTAGAAATTGGAGATCTCTGCAGGAGATCTTGAATTAATTCCTATGTTACCATTAATTTAACTGCGGGAGATTTTGAATTAATTCCTATGTTACCATTAATTTAGCAGCGGGAGATTCTGAATCTACTGCTGAGAGTCAGAGAGTAACTTTCTCTCAATTTAAAATCTCTGCGGGAGAAGAGACACATTCTGCAGACTGGCTAGGTAGTCTTTTGATCTCTAGTTAGTAGTCCCAGATAATAAAGCATGTCCATACTCACCATTTAAATGGCGAGTTTGTGACAGTAATTAAGAACCCTTCAATTGCAAATGGAGAGAAATATCTATTTTTTCCTATGCTTATGCTACAAGCCCAGTCTGCAGAATATGGAACATTAATCATTATTAACATTTTATGTGCAAACAATCCCTAATTTCCTCCTATATTTACATGTATTTTACTGAGAAGTGAGAAATACTTTACTCAGAAATAGAGAATTTCTTGGAGAACACTTCGCCAGTTTCTGCAGTCCAGACTCATGCAGTCTGGCTTAGACTGGCTACTGACAGACTACAACTTACGAGTAGGCTTAGTCTAGGCTACAATGTTATTTTGGATAGAATTTATGATAATTTTGGAGAGAAATTTGGTTATTTTTGAAGAGAGGTGGAGAGACAAATGGAAAATTTATGAACCACACTATTTTACTAGGCTAGTTACAGACTCTACTATCTACTGCCCTGAGGCCTGGTACTTCCATGTTTTAATGTTTTATCTTCAGGATTTTAGATTCAGATTAGGTAGAGTTATATCTAAAAGACGGAAATCGGCATGACAGGTCAAGGTTTTTCTTTGTAGATTCCCTTTTCAGCGGGTCCGTCTCATATTCACTGTTTTCAGGTACATGCTCACACATCATACACTAAACGGCCGTAAACAAACAGGCTTTTTTAAGGGACCCCTACAAAAAAAGTGTTGCACTGAGCTAGAGCTAATCCGACGTTTTGTCAACTCACTGACCCAGATCTGGCAAATGACTTATACATGTGTCATGAATAAGTTATATAACGTAACATTCGTCTTATTAATGAATTTTATACCTGTTATCAATACGTACATAATGTTGCCGATGTCATGCTGGTCTATGACCAATGCTATTTTATATTAGATCTGTATTAGATTACCCAAGCAAACATGAATGTATCTATTCGATGTCTAAACGACTGTATAACCTCTCTTCCGACATCGAATACCAGCAAGGAAGTTATAGTACTAAGGAAGCGGTGTAACGGCTAAACCAACAACGTATAAGCGGAACCATCGTGTTAACACCTTGTTGTTAGCAATTAGTCAAGTGAGCTTCCTTGTCTCTCTTCGCTTCAGTCAAAACAGCTTCCTTGGCGTCTTGTTGTTGTTCCGCTGTGTCGTGTGGTGACGTCACAGCACACATATGACGTCACCCTAGCAACAGACTGACAGTTCAGGGAGCATTCGCACACGGCCAGTGACGTTTGAGAAACGAGGGAGGGTGCACGCATGTAGCACGTGCTCCACCAAACGCTTAATTTAAGTCATTAACATTGCATCTGTTGCCTAAATATTCATCAATTAATCTTTTTACATCAGTTAAATGTCCATAGATGAGAAAATTATTGAGCAAATGATCAGATACCTAAAGTATTTTGAAGAATAATGTGTAAGTTAACATCAGCTGTTGTGCTAACGAGAACCGTTACTCAACTTACTCAGTCAGGTCTGAGAGCGACGCACACACGCGTACTCTCCCTCGTTTCTAAATCTACACTAGAAGCTAACACGATTGTAACGGCTCAGAACGGCTAGGTTAGCCGCCTGAATACCAGTAACAAATTAGACATGGTGACATCAAGTAGACATCAATCCGATATCCGTTTGCACCGCTAAACCGCATCATATCAAGTATATTTGGCATCAAAGCGATACCGTTATAACAGCGTTGAATAGAAAGATAAATTACTCTATCCAACATATATAGGGATTCTGCATCGAACAGACGCCTAATTATATATCTAATATGCTTTGAAACGATATCCAATTGCATCCAATAAATAAATTAATTAATTAAAATTTAGAACTCCTACTTCATTGATATAACGTACTGTACGTTTAGATGCATATCAATTTGATTATTGTTACATAATGTTATGTGTAAATTAAATGGGAAGAAATGAAGTGATGTGTCCAGGTATCGATCGTGGGTCCATCCGTCCTCGTGCCTGTACCCAACAAACATATGAATGTCGATTCGATGCCGTTTGCTGTCAAATTCGTAGCGCTAACGGTGGGTATCGACTTAGCAACCATTTCGACTCATAGTACCTAGATATCGGAATGTCTGTTTCTAAATGATATCTGAATTTAACTTCGAGTAGCAACACGAAAACCGATACATGGTTTTAACAGCATCATCTTGACGTCGGCATGTCTGTTTCCAAACGATATCTGAATTTATACTTAGACCAGAAGTGCGAAAACAGATAGTACGTAGTTTTAAAAAAATCATTTAAAATTTGGAAATTCATTTTCTTATCTTCTTGTTTAATAATGCGTATAGAAACGTAGGAATTATTTCTATTCAATTAATTGGATTGTACCTTTCATCTTCCTAAATAACGTACGTTGTGCTTCTTTTAAACTATACCCAATAATCAGAGATGGGCGGGATTGTACTTCCCAAGTACCAAGTTAAAGTACTAAGTAACAAGTTATTACTTCAAGTACTACTTGAAGTGCATTTTGAAAAGTACTTTGAATAATTACTTAGAAGTACTTTTTACAAGTACTTGTTACTTCCCAAGTAAAAAGTACATTGCAAAGTACATTTTTTCATTTCAGTTATGATATCTTAAAAAATTAGTTCTAAAATCTCTACAAAATTGAATCTTTTTCTCATCCAAAAATGTATTTACAGCCCCGTACACAGTAGTAAACTGGATAAAATCTAGAGTTTGAAGAGGTCCAACATAATGGAAAATTGTTTGTCAAACAATAGAATCGAAAACTAAAATATTGTTTGATTTTATGTGAAGTTGATTATTTATGTATTCTGACATACAATCATGTACATATATGAGACTATGAGTTATATTGACCAATTTAAGTACATTGCATTCAATTATTTTGTGATACCTAGATATCACAACCAATATTTGCCAAACACATAGACGAATATATAAGCGTGTGGACTTGTACAGTGAGTCACTGTGATGATGTACTATCAGAGAAAAGAGTCACTGTGATGATGTACTATCAGAGAAAAGAGTCACTGTGATGATGTACTATCAGAAAAAAGAGTCACTGTGATGATGTACTATCAGAGAAAAGAGTCACTGTGATGATGTACTATCAGAGAAAAGAGTCACTGTGATGATGTACTATCAGAGAAAAGAGTCACTGTGATGATGTACTATCAGAAAAAAGAGTCACTGTGATGATGTACTATCAGAGAAAAGAGTCACTGTGATGATGTACTATCAGAGAAAAGAATCACTGTGATAATGTACTATCAGAGAAAAGAATCACTGTGATGATGTACTATTAGAGAAAAGAGTCACTGTGATGATGTACTACCAGAGAAAAGAGTCACTGTGATGATATACTATCAGAGAAACGAATCACAGTGATTCCGTACTATCAGAGAAAAAAGTCACTGTGATGATGTACTACCAGAGAAAAGAGTCACTGTGATGATGTACTATCAGAGAAACGAATCACTGTGATGACGTACTATCAGAGAAAAGAGTCACTGTGATAATGTACTATCAGAGAAAAGAGTCACTGTCATGATGTACTATCAGAGAAAAGAGTCACTGTGATGATGTACTATCAGAGAAAAGAGTCACTGTGATGATGTACTATCAGAGAAAAGAGTCACTGTTATGATGTACTATCAGAGAAAAGAGTCACTGTGAGGATGTACTATCAGAGAAAAGAGTCACTGTGATGATGTACTATCAGAGAAAAGAGTCACTGTGAGGATGTACTATCAGAGAAAAGAGTCACTGTGATGATGTACTATCAGAGAAAAGAGTCACTATGATGATGTACTATCAGAGAAAAGAGTCACTGTGATGATGTACTATCAGAGAAAAGAGTCACTGTGAGGATGTACTATCAGAGAAAAGAGTCACTGTGATGATCAGAGAAATTGCTATAATCTAATTCAACTAAACATTTTGTCTAATTTACATGAAAAACGGAGACTATATGAATTATTAATATTTAAAATATATAGTAAATGTACTTGGTACTTGAAAGTACTTTAAAAAGTACTTGGTACTTTTACTTTGAAAGTACTTTCTTATTTGAGTACTTGGGCAACTACTTCAAGTACTTTGATTTACGAGTACTTGTACTTAGTACTTAAGTACTTTCGATGTACTTTTCGCCCATCTCTGCCAATAATTAATCCACTTATAGGGGACTACGGCAATTGTAGAGGTACGATCGGACATTGGCAAGCAAGTGCGATTGTACAATGGATCAACGTAAAGTAAGCGATACTGGAACATCGGTTGTTGAATATATTGTTCCTCCAGTACCGTAAAAATGAAATGGATAACCAATAAGTGATTTTTCGATGGCCAGTGCATTTATTGTTATGAATCTATTCTAAACTGCTTATAATAAGCCCCGAGAGGTTCCTGAAGCTGTCTTTGGTGAATAGAAGCGAAGGTGGGTGGCGTCCCTTGGGACCCAAACGCTTGTAATTTGGATTATGTATTGTCTATTTTATGTTTACCATGTCCCAACAAACATATGAATGTCGATTCGATGCCGTTTGCTGTCGAATTCGTAGCGCTAACGGTGGGTATCGACTTAGCAACCATTTCGACTCATAGTAGATATCGCCCGGGCAAGAAGGTTTTATGCCTGGGATATTCCCTTAATATCTACAATATTCCCTCCTAGTCTGCACTCACAGTTTGATGATGAAGGAATATTCCTATAACAATAATATTGGATACTATTCAAATTCTTATACGAGGGAATATTCCAGGAATATTGGAGAGTTACAGTATTCGGTCAGATATCATCTTAGGATATTCAGGGAATATCATATTTCTATAGTATTCCATGCGAAACAAATTGGAATATTCTTGGAATATATATTTTTGATAGCATTCCATTATGAATATCCCATAAATATCCCAAGAATTTTCAAGCTGGTTACATATAATAGTATTCCCAAAAATATAACGAAGGAATATCCCTGGAACATTTGGGATCTACAGTATTCTTAGTGAAACAATGACGGAATGTAACGGAAATCGAATGAAAAATTTTACTTCCTAAGAAATACTTTTGAATATCCCTGGAACTATTTCAATATTTTTGATAAGGAATATATCCCATTGGGTTATATGAAGGAATGTTCCTGGAAGAAGGGAAATTTAAAGTATGTATTTCCAACAACAAAGGAATGTCAATTGAATCGAACGATGAATTTTTCTATTTCCTTAGAGTTTGGTTGTCTAATTTGAAAACTAAGAAACGTTAGTTTGTGAGATGAACTGTTGTAATTTGGATTTCATATGTTCTCTTCTAATTTTTACCATCTATATAATTTTTAACGCTACTTGTAGTTTTTGAGGATAGCGCAAGAGTTAAGCTCTTCGTCTATGAGGTGTTAGATTTTCGTGTTAGGTATGTGCTTCCATTTTCATCTTCCATTAATAACGAAACTCCTTCACGGAGCTTTTCTGCATCCATGAGCTTTGTCACCGACTTATAATGTGACTTCTTCTATAAGTCAGTTTCCTTTCTGGTTGCTTCTTCCAGTCTCTTGTATTTCAAAACGTCAGCGTTATAGCCTTTTGTTCTAGAGCAGATACTAAACAACCAAGTAAATTAAAAATATCGATCTAAATGAATAGAATATCGGATCAGTAAATTTAATGCTGGCTCCCTATCAGAAATTAGTAGTACCTACAAAAATTACTTATTTCGTTTGTATGAAATGCGAAACTACTAAAAGTTGCGAATCAGGTAGCCAAAATATTTTTTATCCAATTTAGTTTTCGCCTTGCAGCACTGCAGTTAAGACGTAATAGACGGGCTATAATAGATAGTAGTTAAATTAGTGTCAATTCAAGATAAAAAGAGGTTAGTATTGTGATTGTAAATGTTTAACGTATGTACACCATTGTTTCATATTTCATCAACAGCAGTTATCACTCGACAATTTTAAATTTTGGTTTAAAGTTAAGTATTGATATCTGGTGATAACGGAATAAGAGTAGGGTCAAGCATGTAAATTGCGGCACACTAACTAACTGCGGCTTCTAGCAAAATACACATCATATATTCAAAACACACGTTAAAAACTTAAATTAATAAATTATAGCATGCACTGCGCTCCATTTGATAGCTATGCAACATATTAATGGAATTTTGGTTCAGAATTGAAATGCAATTAAAAATTAAAATGCTGCAATTTACCTGCATGAACCTACTTACCGTACTATTTTAGTTTGTAGGCCTATTTCTATTCATATATACTCAGTTTATACTTTAATTGTAAATGGTTTCACTAAGTTAATTTATATTACGAAATGTTTATGAATATTTAGCTATAACCTAGGTTAAACAATATATATTCTCTAGCCTCTGTAAGTGAAATATAAAATTTCATAAAATTATTTCTTCAGTGACCTGTTCTTCAACTGACTAGATTTTAATATTAAAATTTTAAAAGTGCCAATAATGATTTTCAGTGTTAATAATGTTCATAGTAGCTTTTCTTCGTTCATGAGCCCTTTCTTGTTTTACTTTAATTGATTTTTTTTACTTTTTTACCCTTATGGTTTCTCAAAACCTTTTTCCTTATCTAAGTTTGTATTCTCTTTACTATCTACTTTTTCATCTTTTAAAATTTGAACGAATCACTTATGTTTTTTATTTAGTTTATGGATTAACTTATTGAATACAGATTATTGATAGATGATAATTAATTATTTTATTTCTTTTTAGGTACCACTGTCACAGTTTCTGGCAATATGGTTTACTTTAAGAAGTTACAAATCTAGAGACATGTCCTCTTCATTTCGTTGTGTGAACTATATAGTATGAAGTGCGTGCACTAAAACTATAGCTGCGCTGACACCACTAGATTCACTTCATAGTCGAGAATATCAATGAATTTAAGAATAATGACAAAATTAAGTGCTTGATTGAATAAATTTGCTCCAGGTTAATGTAAAGAACCAAATGCAAAAGACTTTGTACTAGTTGTCACACAGGAAAGTAGCTCATAGAAATTAAGCTACCACCAATCAATTGTAGTGGTCAATAATTTTGCAAAAAGAGACGAAAGCACTGTTGAGTGTTGACTGCATTAACAGATGGAAGAGGAAAATGAGAAGGTGATGGGAAATGTAACCTGTGAGCTTTTCTTAACTAAAAATTGAAAACATTGAAATTGAAAAGTACAACCATAGCGGTATAGAATAAATAAGAAATATCGAGTGAAAAAACTGAGAGTTTATAGAACATAAATAGAGCCTCAACAACATAAAAACAAGTTGCCCAGGAATTAATTTGTGCTTGATTACATTAGCTCTTTTTAAATCATGTACTATTTGATATTTTAATAAAATGATTGACGTATGTTTAGTTTCTTTCATTTAATCCCAGTACAAAGGGACAATTGTGGAAATACCTAGATTTAAGCAATGTGTCCTGTAATTAAAGTGTTAATATTCCTAGATTTTTTTATACAGTTATTTGTTCAAGTTAAACTTCTTGGTGTGTAGCTATGTGACAATTAAGTTATGCACTCAAGTGAATAGTGATGCATGGCCAGTGATCCCTCTTATTTTGGATGTCTTATTCCATTGGTACTTCTTCAATATTCCCTCTTTCTTTGGATGACTCATTCAAAAGATATCCCTTCAATATTCCCTCTTCCTTTAGATGTCCTCTTCCATATGTATTCCTTTAACATTCCCTCCTCATTTAGATGTCTTATTCCATAGGTATTCCTTCAATATTCCCTCTTCCTTTAGATGTCTTCTTCCATAGGTATTCCTTCAATATTCCCTCTTACTTTAGATGTCTCATTCCATAGATATTCTCTCTTACTTTGGATGTCTTATTCCATAGGTATTCCTTCAATATTCCCTCTTACTTTAATGTCTTATTCCATTGGTATTCCTTCATTATTCTATTGAGATTCATCTCTGCGATTCCCTAGATTTTCCCTTGTGATTTATGGGACTATTCCATAAAAGTGTCAAAAAACTGCATTTCCTGAATATCGAAAAATGATCATCATGGAATATTCCTTGGGAATATTCCGAGAATGTTTTGGGAATATCCATTTTTTGCGCGGGCGGAATGTCTGTTTCTAAATGATATCTGGATTTACACTTCGGGTAGAAACACGAAAACCGATACATGGTTCTAACAGCATCATCTTGACGTCGGCATGTTTGTTTCCAAACTATATCTGAATTTATACTTCGACCAGAAGTGCGAAAACAGATACTTAATTTTAAAAGAATCGTTTCAAATTTGGAAATTCATTTTCTTATCTTCCTGTTTAATAAACGTATAGAAATGTAGGAATTATTTCTATTCAATTGGATTATACCTTTCTATATAACTTACGTAGTGCTCCCTTTAAACTATACCCAATAATTAATACGCTTATAAGGAGACTACGGCAGTTGTAAAGGTACGATCGGTCATTGGCACTGCGATTGTTCAATTGATCAACGTAAAGTAAGCAATATTGGAACATTGGTTGTTGAACAGTGTTCCTTCAGTACCGTGAAAATGAAATGGATAACCAATCAAATGATTTTTCGATGGCCAGTGCATTTATTGTTATAAATCTATTCTAAACTGCTTATTGTAAATAAGCCCCGAGGGGTTCCTGAAGCTGTCTTTGGTGAATAGAAGAGAAGTGGGGTGGCGTCCATTGGGAACAAAAACTCTTGTAATTTGGATTATGTATTGTCTATTTTATGTTTACCATCTGTATAGTGTTTTTAACTGTCCATGCTGTTTTAAAGGATAGCGCTAAGGTTATGCTCCACAATTACGTACGAGTTCTTAGATTTTGTGTTAGGTAGGCTCGTAGACTTCATTTGCTATTACCTCTTCATTTCTCTCTTCCATCTTTGAGTGCAGCCACCGGTGCTTGTGACCATTTTTGTCACATTCCTCGGTAAGTGACATCATTCACGGAGTAGCTTTTCAGCATTCATGAGCGTCGTGACTTCGTCCATGGAGCAACTTTCCTTTCTCACTGCTTCTTCCAGTCCTTTGTATTTCATTTCCTTTTGACGTCAGCGACATGGCCTTTGGTTCCGAAGCAGACGTTAAACCTCTACTAAACGTAAATAATTAAAAGTTGATGGGCTATTTAACATGTTTCATTTTAGAGTAAATTCTGTGTTATCAGACGGTTCCACATTTTTCGAATATGTAAGAAATAAATATAATAATTATCATTATTCAATTCTTACTTAAATTGGCATCCATGATACCAGTACGTAAAATACAAGTTTAGAAATAAAAATCATTACATAAATAATTTTTCCACATAAAATTAGGAGCTCCATAGCCGATAACTTGAGCTTTCACCATAGTGCCAAAAGCTGTGCAAATGAGACGATTAAAATTCAGTGATTCACATTATAGATAATTAAACTTAAAATGGTAATCGGACTCAATAAATCTATATTTAATCATTATTTAACTTTTATTTCAATTGGTATCATACCTTCAGTTATTATGTTACGAATTAAATAGTAGTTAAATAATAATTATTATATTTTCCTTTATCACGTGTTCGAAAATATAGACCCTATTAATAACTTGGAACATATACCTTACTGCTAAAAAATTTCACAGAGCACAAAATTCCTGTTTGTTCAATGAAACACAATAATTATAAAAATCTATTTATATATTAATTTCTTCTAAGTCGTGGCCTCGAAACATTTTCTTTAATTTGAACTCAGAAGGAACGAAAATTTTAAGGAGTTACAATTATATAAAAATTAACCAACTCTTTACTATTTGTAAAAAGAATAAGTTGTGATTTTGGTTGAAAAAGCGGTACTTGCCTGTATTGTTCTATTCACTTTAGAATATCTTTAAGTATCTCCGGGTCGTTTAATATCAAAAAATTTTTTAAGTCTAATACATCCACGGTGGCAATGTGACAGAGTTTCAGGCACGAAGACGGAGGGTCCCACGATCGATACAAGGACACATCACTTCATTTCTTCTCATTTAATTTACACATAACAATATGTAACAAAAATCAAATTGATATGCATTTAAACGTACAGTACGTTATATCAATAAAGTAAGAGTTTTCAATTTTAATTAATTTATTTATTGGATGCAAGTGGATATCGTTTCGAAGCATATTAGATATATAATTAGGCGTCTGTTCGATGCAGAATCCCTATGTATGTTGGATGTCGTAATTTTTCTTTCTATTCAACGCTGTTAAAACGGTATCGCTTCGATGCCAAATATACTTGATATGATGCGGTTTAGCGGTGCAAACGGATATCGGATTGATGTCTACTTGATGTCACCATGTCTAATTTGTTACTGGTATTCGATGTCGGGAGAGAGGTTATACAGAGTCGTTTAGACATCGAATATATACATTCATGTTTGCTGGGGTGTATAGTGTTTTTAACTCTCCATGCAGATTTAGAGGATAGCGCTAGGGTTACGCTCCACAATTACGTACGAGGTCTTAGATTTTGTGTTAAGTAGGCTCGTAGACTTCATTTACTATTACCTCTTCATTTCCCTCTTCCATTCTTGCTTGTGACCATTTTTGTCACATATTCAGTAAGTGACAGCATTCACGGAGTAGCTTTTCAGCATCCATGAGTATCGTGACTTTGTCCATGGAGCCACTTTCCTTTCTAACTGCTTCTTCCAGTCCTTTGTATTTTATTTCCTTTTGACGTCAGCGACATGGCCTTTGGTTCAGAAGCAGACGTTAAAGGTCCCCTCCAAGCAAATATTTTTATAGCTTAATTTAACGAGCCTAACGTTCCTTATCATTATGCTGCAAACTGCATCGAATTTGGTAGCGTATTTTTAATTTTATATGCTTTTAAAAAATTTTAAAATCAAAACTCTACAAAACCTATTTTACTTCCGACTAACTAATTTAAGAAATTTTCAGCCTGAAGAAAAAGAATGTAAACCATTTGTTTTGATTGTCAACTAGGTATAAGGTTTAATAAATCCATTTAATATTCACGTAAAGGTATAAAATTGAATGAACTTATAATAGAAACGTTTATATACTTTAGAAAACAATTAATATCTAAGATAATTTAAATAAAGGACGAAAATGCATGGTTTGTTTATAAAATTCAAATTTGTAATCAAAACAAAGAGTGTACAATCTTCTTCTTGAGCATCAGATTAGTGATTCGCTCAATTGTTGCTCACCGAATATTAAAAAACTTTAAAAACAAATTATAAAATATATATTGAACCGAATTGTATGCAGTTTGCAGAATAATGATCGTATACCTTAGTTCTATAATATTATGTTATAAACTCATTTTTTTCCCGGAGCCTGGATAGGACCTTTAAACCTCTACTAAACGTACCCAACAAACATATGAATGTCGATTCGATGCCGTTTGCTGTCGAATTCGTAGCGCTAACGGTGGGTATCGACTTAGCAACCATTTCGACCCATAATAGATATCGGAATGTCTGTTTCTAAATGATATCTGAATTTACACTTCGAGTAGAAACACGAAAACCGATACATGGTTTTAACAGCATCATCTTGACGTCTGCATGTCTGTTTCCAAACGATATCTGAATTAATACTTCGACCAGAAGTGCGAAAGCAGATACGTAGTTTTAAAAAATCGTTTCAAATTTAGAAATTCCTTTTCTTATCTTCCTGTTTTATAATACGTATGGAAAAGTAGGAATTATTTCTATTCAATAGGATTGAAACTTTCTATTTAACGTACGTAGTGCTCCCTTGAAACTATACCCAATAATTAATACACTTATATAGGGGACTACGGCAGCTGTAAAGGTACGATCGTGCATTGGCACGCTAGTGCGATTGTACAATGGATCAACGTAAAGTAAGCGATATTGGAACATCGGTTGTTGAACAATGTTCCTCCAGTACCGTGAAAACGAATGGATAATCAATCGAGTGATTTTTCGATGGCCAGTGCATTTATTGTTATGAATCTATTCTAAATTGCTTATTGTAAATAAGCCCCGAGGGGTTCCTGAAGCTGTCTTTGGTGAATAAAAGAGAAGTGGGGTGGCGTCCCTTGGGAACCAAAACTGTTGTAATTTGAATTATGTATTGTCTATTTTATGTTTACCATGTGCATAGTGTTTTTAACTCTCCATGCAGTTTTAGAGGATAGCGCTAGGGATACGCTCCACAATTACGTACGAGTTCTTAGATTTTGTGTTAGGTAGGCTCGTAGACTTCATTTACTATTACCTCTTCATTTCTCTCTTCCATCCGTGAGTGCAGCCACCGGTGCTTGTGACCATTTATGTCACATTCCTCGGTAATTGCAGCATTCACGGAGTTGCTTTTCAGCATTCATGAGCGTCGTGACTTCGTCCATGGAGCCACTCTCCTTTCTCACTGCTTTTTCCAGTCCCTTGTATTTCATTTCCTTTTGACGTCAGCGACATGGCCTTTGGTTCCGAAGCAGACGTTAAACCTCTACTAAACGTAAATAATTAAAAGTTGATGGGCTATTTAACATGTTTCATTTTAGAGTAAATTCTGTGTTATCGGACGGTTCCACATTTTTCGAATATGTAAGAAATAAATATAATAATTATCATTATTCAATTCTTACTTAAATTGGCATCTATGATACCAGTACGTAAAATACAAGTTTAGAAATAAAAATTATCACAGAAATAATTTTTCTATGTAAAATGCTGAACCCCATATCCGATAACTTGAGCTTTCACCTAGTGCCAAAAGCTGCAAATGAGACGATTAAAATTCAGTGATTCACATTATACATAATTAAACTTATAAAGTTGTAATCGGACTCAATAAATCTATATATAATAATCATTATTTAACTTTTATTTCAATTGGTATCATACCTTCAGCTATTATGTTACTAATTAAATAGTAATTAAATAATAATTATTATATTTTCCTTTATCACGTGTTCGAAAATATAGATCCTATTAATAACTTGGAACATATACCGCATTGCTAAAATTATTTCACAGAGCACAAAATTCCTGTTTTATATAACACAATTATATAAGTCAAAATGTCAAACTAATTACTCAACTATTATGACCTTTATTTATACTAAGTGAAAGTTAGTATATGGTCAAATTTTAATTAATGCATTCATTACTTTGAACTTCATCACATAGCTTTCATCTGTATTCTAAGTCGTGGCCTCAAAACATTTTCTTTAATTTGAACTCATAGAGAACGAAATTTTTTAGGAGTTACAATTATATAAAAATTTGACCAACTCATTACTATTTGAAATAAGAAGAAGTTGTGATTTTGGTTATATAAGCAGTGCTTGCCTGTATTGTTCTATTCACTTTAAAATTTCTTTAAGTATCTCCGGGTTCCTTAATATATAAAAAAAATTGTATTAAAATGTATCCACGTTGGCAAAGTGGCAGAGCTGCTGGTACGAGGACGGATAGACCCACGAACGATACCTGGACACATCACTTCATTTCTTCCCATTTAATTTATTTATAACATTATGTAACATAAATCAAATTGATATGCACCTAAACGTACAGTACGTTATATCAATGAAGTAAGAGTTTTCAATTTTAATTAATTTATTTATTGGATGCAAGTGGATATCGTTTCGAAGCATATTAGATATATAATTAGGCGTCTGTTCGATGCAGAATCCCTATGTATGTTGGATGTCGTAATTTATCTTTCTATTCAACGCTGTTATAACGGTATCGCTTCGATGCCAAATATACTTGATACGATGCGGTTTAGCGGTGCAAACGGATATCGGATTAATGTCTACTTGATCTCACCATGTCTAATTTGTTACTGGAATTCGATGTCGAAAGAGAGGTTATACAGAGTCGTTTAGACATCGAATAGATACATTCATGTTTGCTGGGTACCGATCTGTCACGTTGCCACCGTGAATGCATTTGACTTAATAAAAATTTTGATATTAAACGACCCAGAGATACTTAAAGATATTTTAAAGTGAATAGAACAATACAGGCAAGCAACGCTTTTATAACCAAAATCACAACTTATTCTTATTACAAATAGTAATGAGTTGGTCAAATTATTATAGAATTGTAAATCCTTAAATATTTCGTTCTCTATGAGTTCAAATTAAAGAAAATATTTTGAGGCCACTACTTAGAATACAGATGAAAGCTCTGTGAAGAAAGTTCAAAGTAATGAATGCATTAATTAAAATTTGACCATAGATTAACTCTCACTCAGTAAATATAGGTCATAATAGTTGAGTAATTAGTTTGATATTTTGACTTATATAATTGTGTTTCATTGAACAAACAGGAATTTTGTGCTAGGTGAAAGCTCAAGTTATCGGATATGGGGTTCCGCATTTTACGTAGAAAAATTATTTATGTAATGAGTTTTATTTCTAAACTTGTATTTTATGTACTGGTATCATGGATGCCAATTTAAGTAAGAATTGAATAATGATAATTATTATATTTATTTGTAACATATTCGAAAGTGTGAAACCATCTGATAACACAGAATTTACTCTAAAATGGAACGTGTTAAATAGTCTCTACGTTTAGTAGAGGTTTAACGTCTGCTTCTGAACCAATGGCCATGTTGCTGACGTCAAAAGGAAATGAAATACAAGGGACTGGAAGAAGCAGTCAGAAAGGAAAGTGGCTCCATGGACAAAGTCACGATGCTCATGGATGCTGAAAAGCTACTCCGTGAATGCTATCACTTACCGAGGATGTGACAAAAATGGTCACAAGCACCGGTGGCTGCACTCAAGGATGGAAGAGGGAAATGAAGAGGTAATAGTAAATGAAGTCTACGGGCCTACTTAACCACAAAATCTAAGACCTCGTACGTAATTGTGGAGCGTAACCCTAGCGCTATCCTCTAAAACTGCATGGAGAGTTATAAACACTATACGCATGGAAACATAAAATAGACAATACATAATCCTAATTACAACAGTTTTGGTTCCCATGGGACGCCACCCCACTCCTCTTCTATTCACCAAAGACAGCTTCAGGAACCCCTTGGAGCTTATTATAAGCAGTTTAGAATAGATTCATAACAATAAATGGACTGGTCATCGAAAAATCACTTGATTGGTTATCCATTTCATTTTTACGGTACTGGAGGAACAATATTCAACAACTGATGTTCCAGTATCGCTTACTTTACGTTAATCCAGTGTACAATCGTACTAGCGTGCCAATTCCCGATCGTACTTTTACAACTGCCGTAGTTCCCTATAAGTGGATTAATTATTGAGTATAGTTTAAAGGGAGCACAACGTACGTTATATAGAATGGTACAATCCAATTGAATAGAAATTATTCCTACGTTTCTATACGCATTATGAAACAGGAAGATAAGAAAATGAATTTCCAAATTTGAAACGATTTTTTTAAAACTACGTATCTGTTTTCGCACTTCTGGTCGAAGTATAAAATCAGATATCGTTTGGAAACAGACATGCCGACGTCAAGATGATGCTGTTAAAACCATGTATCGGTTTTCGTGTTTCTACTCGAAGTTTAAATTCAGATATCATTTAGAAACAGACATTCCGATATCTAGGTACTATGAGTCGAAATGGTTGCTAAGTCGATACCCACCGTTAGCGTTACGAATTCGACAGCAAACGGCATCGAATCGACATTCATATGTTTGTTGGGATTTTTCTGTGTTTTCCATTACAAAATTTTATCTGTAGTATATTGCATAAAATGTAGTTATTACTTTTAACTCTTCCTTCCATTGATAAAAAAAAAAGTTCGGAAGATTTTCGAATTCCAAATTCTTTCTGATTCGACAAAAAGAAAAATTTAGCTGATAAGATTTAGATTCAATGGAATGTCAAAGTATTTACAATTGGGAAAATGAAATCTCAACGTTTAAGGTATTTTTAAGTTTTCGAATAATGGATAAATATTGAGTTCTTCAAAAAAAATATTGCCATAGTATTCCAAGATATTTCCTGAGACTATCCTAGGCTGGTGTCCACTTAAGAGCAGAGTGAAATAAATGTCGAGAGTTGGGGCCTCTCCAGTGTACACACTCCTGAGAGTGCTCTCGGAGATTCCTGAGATTTATGTCAGAAAGCATCTCTCACAGTAGTGGACACAGTTCATCCTGATGTCTGAGATTTCTGTATGATCCTGTTGCGTACTTGAGAGCTGAAAGTAAAATAAATGTCGAGAGTAGTTTTCTCGCACGTGGACACGCTACTGAGAGTACTCTCTGGAACTTCTGAGATTTATGTCTGAGAGCATCTCTGACATAAATTAGGCAGTAGTGGAAACAGTGCACCCTAATGTCTGAGATTACTGTCACTCTCTTTCAGTTTGTTGAAATAGCTGAGAGTGACAGGGCGTAGCTCCTCAGCTCATGATGAGCGCTTGCAAGAAAGAATGGACCAGCGAGGAATTAACGGAACTGATAGGTGTCTACGAAAGCCATCCTGGATTGCGGGATGTTTCTTGTAAGGAGTATAGGAACAAAGAACTGAAAAATGATATCTTAAAACAATTTGCTGTACAATTCCAGTGCACCTCTCAAGAGATAGGAAGGAAACTACACAATTTACGGAATCAGGTAAGCTTCTTCTTAATTTCATTCATTGTCAGGGATTGCAACACTAATACATTAGGCATATTGTATTGTTATCATACATATAAAGTTCAGTTGTGCATTCATAGCTATGTAATCACTACCTGTAATTTATACACTACCTATATAAATATTGCGACTTTAGTAGATATCATGTTTTATGTTTTCGCTTGTGAGACGTCACTATTTATTTTATTTACGAATTATTGTACTGTTGTATAATATTTTGGTCGCATCATTTTTCCCGTTTTTTTAATAGACGTATTTTTCAATGCCGATTCTAACTATTTAATAAGTTTTCGGCGGTCACCTATAGCTTTCGATTTATTTAGTACTTAGGTACCTACCTTGGTACCTAACAAACTTGGGGGATCCGTCGGAGAAAAAACCCTCCCAGCACATAAAAACTACAAGTGACCGTCAATAACCGATTACATATTTGGAATCGGCATTGAAAAATAATTTTATTTAAAAAAATCAGAACATGTAATGAAGCGAATATTATTAATCAATGCCAATATTTCATACGTCAACAGGTTGTACAAGAACTAAGGAAAATGAAAAAGAAGAAAAGCGGTGCAGGTACTGAAGAGAACTACACTAGCAACTGGAAATACTTCTCTGCATTGAAATTTATAGTCCCATCATTTTCTATTACTTCCACGGTTTCAAATTTGGTAAGATAAAAGTTCATTCTTTAACCACATTTATTTCATTCTTTGACAATACAAATACAGTTCCAAATACATTTCTATGCTAATGTTATTACTTACTGTTCTATTAGTTATGTGTATTTCATGTAAAATTATACATGTACTAATATTATGTCATCCTAAACTACTGTGTATACGATCATTGACAATGCGCTCATATTGCCAATGAACCTCGTCACTACTAGTCATAAAATAGTCTGTGAGCTCTTTTCTTATGTCTTTGTCCACATTTGAATAGTTGTGATTAGATGCGGGTTGCAATGGGAGAAAAGCATTTCGCACACCGATTTCATGACGCCACTCGTCAGGCAGGCGTGACTATATGAGTTGTGGGATCTTCATGGTCTAGTAAACCTGGAGGGGCATAGGTTGACTCTGCTTCTTTTGTAGCAAGAAGGAAATTATGAAGTGTGCATATAGATAGGACAATGCGTGTGACTTTATCTGGGTGCAAGTTTATAGGTCCCCTAAGAACTCGAAACCTATTTGCTATGAGCCCAAAAGCGTTCTCTACAACACGTCGACCTCTGCTAAGCCTGTAATTGTAGATTCTGTGTGGTGCAGGTAGATCACGAAATGGATAGGGTTTCATCATATTGGGCGCCATAGCAAATGCGTCATCCCCCACAAAGAAGTATGGAAAAGAGGTATTTCTTCCTGGGAGCGGTTCAGCCTGAGGAAATTGTAGATCATCAGTCTGCATGGCTGCATACAATGAACATCGTTAAAACACTCCACCATCAGAAATCCTTCCGTTGCATCCTACATCAATATAGAGGAACTTATACTGAGCATCTACAATAGCCAATAAAACGATGCTGTGAAAGTTTTTATAATTATAATAGGAACTCCCAGCATCATTCGGTGCTTGAATGGTTACATTTTTTCCGTCGACAGCGCCCAGGCAGTGAGGAAACTGCCATCGTGAATTGAACTGTTCGGCGATTTGTAGCCATTCATCAGTCGAAGAAGGACACTGTGGAAATAATGATAACATTTTAGTTGGGTGTACTGTGATTAATACACGCATAAACATCCTATTGTTATTGCTGCCTATAACTTTTTATATTGTTAAAATATATGATTTATTATTTTTGCAGGTCACAAATGAACAGGAACCGGAACAGGATGGATCAATAATTGAAAATGTTGCAAGTGACACTGCGTGTGAAACAACTATGGCGGGCCCTAGTGGAGGTAAGAGTCCCAAACGCAAGCAGAGAAAAGTAAAGAACGACGAAAGTGAGAAATTGTTTCAAGAGGCTGTCCAAATTATGAAGAAACCTAAAGATGAATACGATAAATTTGGAGAATATCATAATATGTAGCATCTGAACTGAAGAGCCTAAAATTCGATATACACAGAGGAAGGCTGAAAAGCGAAATAAGAAAAGCAGTAGCAAGGATTGCAGATGAAGATGAGAAAATGTTCTGGGATCAAAGGATGTTCTTTACAAAGGATGTCATACTTCGAAAACACATTATGAAATTACATATGTGAATTAGGCAAATACATGCTATGTTGAAATATTTGAAGTAAAGATATGAAAGTGTTACTGTTTTGAATTTTTGTTTTATTTCTTACAAAGGATGTAATACTTCTGCAACACATCGTGAAATTATCCACTGTGCATTAGGCAAACATATAGCTATGTATGTTTGTGTTATATTTTCTATTCTTTTACAAAAGATTATTATTTTTTACAAATGATGTCATACTTCTAAAATACATAATGAACTTACCTTCATGTATAGATATGGACAAATTTCTGAAACCTGAACGCCTTGATACTGACCCTAATCAGCCAGGATCATCTAAAGAATGGGTACACTGGTATAAAACATTTGAAAATTTTATATCTTCATTTTCGGCGGAATCTACTAACAAACTAAACGTCCTCATTAACTTCATATCACCTAAAATTTATCAGTATGTTGAGGATTGTTCATCATACGATACTGCTATCGCTTCTCTAAAATCTATGTATGTCAAGCCTACAAACGAAGTTTATGCTAGGTATATTCTTGCCACCAGACGTCAAAATAGTGGTGAATCTCTTGACGAGTATTTACAATCGTTGAAATACCTGAGTAACGATTGTAACTTTGTGGGGGTTTCTTCCGACCAGCACCGTGATCTCTATATTAGAGATGCCTTTATATCGGGTTTAGTATCTTCTGAAATACGTCAAAGGCTGTTGGAGAATCGAGAGCTCTATTTAAAAACTATGTTCGATCAAGCAAGATCCTTTGAGAGCGCACATCGAAGTTCTCAAGCTTATGGTACTCAGAACTTTTCTCTCTCCGCGGCAACGAAGGAAACTAATATTAGATCTGAACATTTTAACACTACTTCTGAAGTACCTGAAAGTGAAAGCTCTTATGTACCTGATAGTTTTTGTGGAGCAGTTAAACAATCTCAAAGATGTTATTTCTGTGGATATTCAAGACATCCACGTTCCAAGTGTCCGGCAAGAGATCTAACCAGCAGTAAGTGTAACAAAAAAGGCCACTTTGCTAAGGTGTGCAGGAGTAGCACGGTAATTGAAAAACACTCTACCTATTCCGCTGCTGTAAAACTATATCCGACTTTAGCATCAATATCTACTGTAGCATCGACTGATAGTTCCTTGGAAAAATCTCTCATTTCACTGAAAATTAATGATGAAAGTGCAAGTGCTCTTTTGGACAGTGGTAGCGAAGAAAACTTTATTCATCCAAAATTGGTGCTGACTGCGTCACTTCTCGTTAGAGGTGAAACCAAGACTGTTTTGATGGCTGATTCATCCTTGAAAATGAAAACAAAGGGTACTTGTTGGGCTAATGTATCTATTGACGGTAGATTATATAAAGACTGTTCCTTTTCAATTCTCCCGAATTTATGTGCTGATGTAATATTAGGGCGCGTATTTCAAGGTAAACATCAAAGCATTACCCTAGAGTATGGTGGTCCTGAACCTCCGCTAACAGTTTGTGCATTGACAGCAATGAACTTAGACCCCCCTGAACTGTTTTCTAATCTTTCACCTGATTGTAAACCTATAGCTGCTAAATCTAGGTATTATAGTAGTGATGATCGTGAATTCATAAAATCTGAAATTAAAAGACTAATAAGGGATGGAATTATTGAAGCATCAAATTCACCTTGGAGAGATCAAGTAGTAGTAACTAAAAATGATAATCACAAGAAACGTATGGTAATTGATTATTCAGAAACTATTAATGGATATACTAAGTTTAATGCGTATCCGTTCCCTAAGATGAGCGAGATAATAAATAGTATAGCAAAATTTAAGTATTTTAGCACAATAGACCTCAAAAGTGCCTACCATCAGGTACCAATAAAAGGAGAAGATCGAAAGTTTACTGCTTTTGAGGCCGATGGAAGCCTTTACCACTTCCTTAGAATTCCGTTCGGGGTCACTAATGGAGTAGCGTGTTTTCAACGAGTGATTGATCGCATCATTAAAGAAGAACAATTAACGGGGATTTTTTCCCTACCTCGATGACGTTACTATCTGTGGTAAAACCCAAACTGAACATGACAATAATTTGAACAAATTCATGCAAGCTGTAAACAAAAGATGAATAACTTGCAACGAACAGAAGTCAAAGTTTTCTCTCAAGTCTATTCGCATTCTAGGATCTATAATAGAGAATGGTGAAATCAGACCCGATCCTGTTCGACTCAAACCAATTCTCGAATTCCCCGCTCCAACGAATGCAAAGGCTAAGGCAAGATGTGTAGGATTTTTTTCTTATTACTCTAAATGGATTCCGAGATTTTCTGAAAGAATTAGACCTCTCATAAAATCTGAAATCTTCCCTTTGACGGAAGAAGCAAGAAAGGCATTTGATGACCTGAAACAGACAGTTTCTTCCTCTGTTATTACCCATGTGGACGACTCCTTGCCTTTCGTCGTTGAGACTGATGCATCCAATTCAGATTCAGCAATCGCAGCTACTTTAAGCCAGAATGATAGACCGGTTTCCTTCTTCTATCGAACATTACATGGTCCTGAATTAAATCATCCGTCTATAGAAAAGGAAGCAAAAGCGGTGATTTAATCTATTCGGCATTGGAGACACTTCTTATCTAACAGGCAATTCACTCTTAGAACTGACCAGAAATCTGTATCCTATATGTTCGACACGAAAAGGAGATCTAAAATTAAGAATGGCTAGATGGAGAATGGAGTTATCTTGTTATAACTATAAGATTGAACATAAACCGGGCGTTGACAACATACCTGCAGATGCATTGTCAAGATCATGTGCTGTGTCAAGTGATGACAAACTTTACCAAATTCATCGGTCACTTTGTCACCCCGGTGTCACAAGACTCAACCATTTTGCCATACTCTATTAATGATATAAAGAGGGTTATAAGGTCATGCAGGGTGTGCTTGGAATGTAAACCTCATTTTTTTAAATCTGAAACAACTTCACTCATTAAAGCTACTCAACCTTTTGAAAGAATAAATGTAGATTTCAAAGGCCCCTTGCATTCTGCTAATCGGAATAAATATTACCTAATGATTGTTGACGAGTTTTCTAGATATCCATTCGTCTATCCGTGTGTGGATATGTCTGCTAATACAATAATTAAATGTCTGACTAACCTATTTGCTCTTTTCGGTTTCCTGCTTTTATCCATTCTGACAGGGTAGCTGCATTCCTTAGTGCTGAATTAAAGCAGTATCTTACGTCAAAAGGCATTGCAACTAGTCGCACAACCCCATACAATCCCCAAGGTAACGGTCAGGTCGAGCGATATAACGGCATTGTTTGGAAAGGAATAAACATGGCTCTTAAAGATCTTGGCCTGTCCACTGAACACTGGCAAGAAATATTACCTGATGTACTGCACTCAATTAGGTCATTACTGTCGACTGCAACGAATTCCACTCCACACGAGAGATTTTTAGGATTTAGTCGGCGATCAACCAGTGGAGTATCTCTCCCAACTTGGCTTTCTACTCCTGGCCCTGTACTTTTGAAAAGGCACGTAAGAACTAGCAAATCTGATCCACTAGTTAATGAAGTGGAGTTATTGGAAACTACTCCTAATTATGCTCACATCAGACATCCAGATGGACGCGAGTCCACAGTATCCCTGAAACATCTTGCTCCAACTGTTGATCAGGAACATAAATTACACCATGGGCGACCAGATCAATTGAATAATTTTTCTACAATAGAATCTAATGTAACTACTGACGTGTCAACTGGATTGGGAGCCTATCAGAGTGAATCATGCGAGAAGGAACCAAATGAGAGTGAAGTCAAACCAACAGAAGTGCGTCGATCTACTCGTAAAAGAACTGTTCCTGATAGACTTACTTATGATAAATAATTTATTGTAGTTAATAAGATTAGAAAATATTAAAATTAAAATTTACTCTCTCTTTAAATGCAGGGAAAAATGTTGTAAATTCTTAAACAGTACTGATCAGGTGATGCACCTTATAAACTTAGTTAAAGATTACAATCCCTTAATAAAAACTACTGTCTACTAAATGTTTAGTATAGAAGTATATTCAGTTCAATTAATACAATCATTCATATTTTGAGTGTTCATTTCTTGTTAGTTTGTTATGTAGTTTGTAGTGTTAGTTTAATTGTGTTTTAGTGTATTATTGTGTTCTTTCGTTGTTACAGATGTTGTTCATTTCAATGTTAAATAAAGCCTAAATCTACACGGCATTAATTCCTTAAAACTCATTACACTGATTCCATTAAAAGTCATTTTACCAATTGCTTTAATTTACTCGCACCCTCCCATTGAAAAATAAGAGAAATCCCATTAAAATTAACGACAGGTATTCCAGCAATTTATATTATAAACTTCAATATCATCAAATTTATGTATATTTGGTAGTCATACAATGGCTTACAGTATGATATATATTTTCGTTTTTCCACAGCGTATTCCTGGGTGAATGACAGAGTGAAATCTCCGTCAAAATGTCTCTAGTAGAAGTTAATATACACTCATACGATATCTTATACAAAAACATTTTATCACCGTATAAAAAATCAAAGAGGTCAATGATGCTCCAAATGGTAACGAAATATCCGGTACTAGAAAGGTATCAACAGAATGAGATCAAGGATTCTTGTTTTCCATTATTTATTAATTGTTCGAATCAGCGTTGGGGTGCGAACCGACATCAGCTTCTAACATCGTCATGACGTAATCTATGCTGTCGACTGTCACACACTCAGTAATTTCTGCTCTGCAGCTTGGACAGCTATACCTGAAATGAAATAGGAAATTTAGGTATAGTTCTTTGTGATATATTGTATCTTAGAATATAATTATTTCAAAAGATAAAGAGTGGTCCAAATTCTTGTGCTCAGAGAGCAATTCATTGTGGAACCAAAGGGTTACATAATTTTCTGTGGATTTAAATTAACTTGCTCTTTGGGAAAATGTGTGTTCTATAAATGATGAAATGTAAGATATTCATATTAACTAGTATATAGGAAAGACTTACGTATACGAGCTGCCATTTGGTCCAAACCAACTCCCAATACAAGGTATGCAAAACATATGTGGGCATTGCAGCAAAATCAGGAAATCATTCTCCTCTTTCTTGCCGCAAAATGGACACTTTGTTTCTGTGTCTTGGCTAGTGTGTTGGTAACTAGTCAGTTTCTGGATCCATTTCTGCCTTGTGTCCCTTGAAATGACGTTAGCAAACATAGAAAGCAGTTAGGGTTTCTTTCCTATAAAAATGCTTTTTTCATTGGTAGCCGGTTGGGATTCTTCAACCAAATGTCCTGACCCACGTATGAAATTTACTAATGGATCACGTGTAAGAGCTATTGGTCTTGCCATTACAAGTGCGAATATATTTATATCCATATCGTCATCTGTTCTGTCATTGATGTTTGAATTATCCAACGACGAATTGCCATGGCGACGAACTGTCCGGGTTTGAGTAGTCCAGGGATAAATTGTCCCAGAACGAATCGTCCGGGAACGAATAGCCCTAGAACGAATTGTCCAAATACCGTTATTTGGTACTTCTGACATGGTAGAATATGAGTGACCAGGCGTCCGTGTGTCTCTGAAAAACAGGAGGAGATATAGTCAATGTTAAAATTTGTTTCGTATAATGGGGTTTCAATTAACAAGACTAAGAGTAGATTTTTTTACGTATATCATAATAGGTGTGTTAAAAACTTAAAATATGGCTATAGGTAAAATCAGAAACTAATGATTGAATTGTTTAAACACTATAAGTTAAGGATAAGGAATAACAAAGCTTTTAAATCTTTGTGAAGACGAAACACTAAAATCTAGCAGCAATGAAGTCGTAATGGGTCCTTTCAATGTAATATTTAATGTTTCAATCAATACGGCTATAATATTTCTCCTCAATTTGCTGTAAACCAAATGAAATTTAATATTATATATTCATGTGTATATCTTTTTAAAGTAGTTGTTTAAAAGGAAGTATATCATTATTATAGTGTGATTAGTTTGATTGTTTGTTAGGTTGAGAGAGTTTAATTATAGTTTTGATTCATCAATTTTAGTTTAATTTATAGTTTAATATTTTACCAACCAAGGTACAAGAAACGCACACAAATAGTTTAGTAATTAAATAATAAAATAATTCATAACAAATCTACAGAGGGTTTACTCAATTTTCACAATAGTTTTTTACTTATCACAGTTCAAAATTGAAAATTTAGGTGTTTTCTGAACATTTTAGTTAGTCTTCAAAAATGGTTATAAAAAAAAACTGGGAGAAAAATTAAAAAAAGCCCTCTATAGATTTGTTCTAAATGTTCCAAGGATACTAAAACTGTCTTAGTTATTTTTCTAGTATATACACTCATGCACTTCTCGTCATTTGGAATGTATTTAAAAAAATTGTAAAAAATAAAAAAATAAAAACTTTTCTTGAAAACCAAGCCAAAAGCGAAAGAAATTAAGTGAATAAAATGTGTTTTGTTTGCGAAGTTACATTAACCATAGTAAATAAATAGAAAGTATACTAAGTACAATATTGGAACATCCGAAAATTCTACATGGACGTGATATCGATTAAAACGAGTGACGTCACACTAGTTATTTACAAATAAAAATTGTGCTATTATTGAGTTAAATGTGCATTTTCATGGAAATTAACCTAAATAAAATATGTATTTATTACGTTTTACACTCTATTTACATATAATTTTCAACTTAGTAGCTTTCAAAATCTCTAGTAGAGTAAAGGTGACTGAAGGACTTAAGACACATTTGCATTTATCTGATTAAATAAGAATTTTTATTGAAAATTTTATTCGTCAAATTGTGCTTAAATAACATTTTACTATAGGCAATCAGGTTTATATGCTAGATAATGGTTATTCAAGTGATTCATTGTAAATACAATAGGTTACTGGGTACCAACTTAAATTTTACAAGTTTGCCTATAAACCAACTTATAAGTGCCAACCAGGTATTAAATATATAAAGGTTATCTAGGTACTGGAAGCTAACAAAACATATTGTTCATTGACATTTCTATCTAACTATTTAGTTGCCGCGCACCTATACAATTCTCATTTTGACATTACTTCATCAGATTTTGTGTGACGTCACTTGTTTACATCGTTTATGAAGACCGGAATCAAGTTCACCGTCAATGAATTTGCAACTTAGTATACTTTACTATCTATTTACTATGACATTAACCTTACAAATTTCAGAACAATCGGTCCACAAATGAGAAAGTATTTTCGAAAGTGGTTTTACCCCGAAACTATTTTTAATTGTTTTAATATTAATTGTTATTTAAACTATGCGTTGAAGATTTTTTTTCTCAGTTTTCAAGCTTTCGAACAGAAAGATTTCAATTCATCATCAGGAGAAGGGTGGAAATCTTGGACCTGACAATGAATTTTATGACCAATGGTTGTATGTTGGGTACCGTCTTTCTTTTTCAGCTATCTATCCTTTATTTTATTGATATTAATTAATCTGTTAAATATTAAAATATGAGACAAAAATTAGAGATATTTTTGTTACTACCTATATAGCTCTTGCTGACTACATTAATTCTCTAGAATAATTCTACTTTCCATATATCTGTAACAAAATCAAATGTGTCCTCTTGATCTTGAGTGTGTCCTGTTGATCCTATGTGTGTCCTATTGATCCTAAGTGTGCCTTCTTGATCCTATGTGTGTCCTATTGATCTTAGGTGTGTCCTTTTGATACTAAGTGTGTGCTATTGATCAAAAGTGTGTTCTGTTGTTCATAAATGTGTCCTGCTGATCCTAAGTGTGTCCTGCTGATCCTAAGTGTGCCCTGTTGATCCTAAGTGTGTCCTGTACTCCTAGTGTGTCATGGTGATCCTAAGTGTGTACTCTAATCCTAAGTGTGTCCTCTTAATCCTATGTGTGTCCTTTTAATCCTCTGTGTGTCTTCTTGATGCTATGTTAATTCCTCATTTTGGGGTCACTTAACTGGTAATCTGGCCTCATTTCAATGGAGTAATGATTTGTAACTGATACAAATAGGGTTTTCAGTGTCCTGCAATCGCTGCAACACTACCTCTCTCTAGTAGTGTATCATAACTCTATGCTTTTGAGAGATTTTTTTGTTCAATCAGAATATGTTTACTCATAATACATTCTTGCATTCGAATGTAATTTACTTTCATATTATCAAGAGGTTATTTAAACTCAATGTTGAAGGTTGTTTCAAGTAAACCTGACCGTTGAGTTTAAATATCCTCTTGATAATATGGATTTCCTATTGAGTTTGAATCTTTTCCATCAAATTGAGATTCAATAACAGGTAATGTGCAAGTATGTATAATAATCATTAAAATTCACTCTTTTCCTTTAAACTGATGTTCTATGATAAAATTGACGCATTATAAGTGCTTCTAATTCGCAATATTGCGTTTCTGATAGAACTCGGAGTATGTAACTATATTCTGTATACTGTATTTAAAGTCTTATAGACTGATAGTCGATAGCTTAATCATTGGCTGCACCAAAAATCATCAAAACAATATCAATCATTATACAGTATACTCTATGTTTTATCAGATACGTCATTTTAAATTAGATGTACTTGAAATGAGTCGAATACCATTACAGACACTTTAAAGTTTAAACGAAAATAATAGAGTTTTTTATTATTAAATAATAAACACATCTCCTGTGGTCATAAAAAAGTTGTTGAAATGATCCTCTCCAGTCTGAACACGGAACGACGTATGCATTAGAACTTTCTTGTAAATTTTTTTGAGTCTTCTTGCTTTATCTTTCAGCGAAGCTTTGAACACATTGTATAAAAGACTAATGGAATCTGGATTTTCCATATAAATTCGAGTTTGTACAGCAGCTCAGATGTGAAAGTCTAGAGGGTTGAGATATGGACTGTGTGGTTGCCAGAAATTTTCTGTAATTCTGCTAATAGCTCGACCTAGAAACTTTTCCTTGAAATTTTCAGAGCTGCAATTGAGTAATGTTGTGAGTGCCGTCTTGCATCCACGACGATCAATAAAGTGAAGAACAAGTTGGAGAAATCTTCTGGAAAGTTTTTATGATAGAGAAAATGGAGTTTTATTCAAAGAACCTATTCGCCTCCTGAATCACTGCTTCTGTTCTTTTTGGTTTAATTTTCATTTGCTTTTTCTTGTGGATGGAATCAATCCCATTGAAAATATCACGAACTCTAGTAAACTTTATCAGATGACAAGCTTTTGCCACCCTTCCACTGATCTTGAAGTGAAGTATAAATTCTCGGCGAACTGTTGAAGGAGAGGCGGTTTTGGCAAACTGATGGACGTTTCATTTCTTCTCAAATTCAGAAAGCAAAGCATTTTTCAGTTTGAGGATATTTGGAGATCAATTCTAATATTAAAAGTGTGATAAAAATCTATTCTTTACTAACTGAATTAATGACATAAATATAACAAATAGCAGCAATATTTTATGTAGATTTAATCCACAAAATATTATTTGAATTTTATACAATGAAAAGTTATTTTAAATAAACATACGAATATTCGGGAAATTACTAATTGAGAATTAAACTTATATATGTTTTGTAATCATAATAAATTATTATATTAGATAATTGATAAGGAAAATATATATATAAAACTATTCTCAAACGAAACATAGATAAAATAGGTAGGCTAATTATACCAAAAAAATTAGAACCGAAAGTTTCCTACTAATAGTTTAAACATAAAAAAGGATAAGAAATTGTTCTAGAACAACCTAGGAGGGAGGAGAATATTGGAACATAGAAATAGAATAAAATTTATAAAGTGTGATTAGTGTCACCACACTTTAAAAGAATTTAATGATCAATCATCTACAGTATAAGTTTAACTTCCGTGTTTTTTATTTTGGGTCCAAAGAATAAGATTGTATTGTACGCAATTTAATTCGAACAACAGCTAAGCAGTTATGAAAAATTATACGAATTTTCAGTTAACGAATTTTGCGTGGGCAAATATTCCCAGCACCCGTGAATAAATAGGTAGGTATATCCTATTCAACTAGTTTCATAAAATGGTATCTGAACTTCAATCACAAAAGAAATATATATCAATAATTTGTTCACAAATCAATACACGATAGTGATATTTTAATAGTGTTTATTGCACAAAATGGTCCTAGGAATTTTCGCTGTTAGGAAAATTCGCCGTGAAGAAGAAATTATAAAGGACATAACTATTCAAATACCTATTAGTATTGATAACAAATATTGGTATTATAAAATAAACCAATTGGTTAAATAACTATACAACTGGAAATTTTAGAATATTTTTATAAGAATATATAATAGTAAATATTAATTATAGGTGAATATGTTATATTGTATATCTGATAAACTAAGATTCCTAAAATTCATGTTAACTGTTCATATAAGCAATGTATATTTTTATCAGTAATCGTATAATTTTGTGTCACGAGAGGTCGATGTATTACTTTGGAGTGTTTTGATTAATTGACTAAATAGTCGAAGCTAATTTCTTTGCTAAAAAAATGTTCAGTAAAGATGAATGAGATCACTAGTGATAGTCAGCTGTGTTTTTAATATTGTGAATTTATTATAAAGATTTTCTAAGTATTGTACAATTCTGAGTTATTGATGGTTTCATACCTACCTAATTATTTTATTTATTTATTTATTCGGTATTATATTGTACGGTTTACCTCTTGAAATCTGAATTATTGTGCATGGCTCAAATATTTCAAGGTAGAACACTGATAAGAATGCTACATTTAAAATATATCTCTTGTGAGTGTATGTGATCTCTCTAAACCAAAATTCCATTTATTTCTATTTTAGAATCCATTAAAATCTTCGTTGCTGCGATTCTAACGTAATATGAGGAATAATAGGAATATAATATGTTTAGTCATATATAATTATTTATATAATTTCCATTTAGTTATTAACATACACAGAAATAAATATATTCAGTTATATTATTATTTAGAATTATTTAAATATTCCTCACGGCGATTCTTCCTATTGGCAAATTTTCCAACGGCGAAAATTCCGGCGGCGAAAATTCCGACGGCGAAAATTCCCACGGCGAATTCTCCGGTCATCGCAAAAAATATTCAAAACTTTTCCATAAAGTCACAGATTGTAACATGTGTACTAGAACAATAAACGTTTCACTCCATATTGGGTTTAGGCCTAATATTGGATTTAGGCCTAAACCATATTGGGATTAGGCCTAATATTATTAAAATTGTCACATGGGTCAACAAAGAATGTTTGTAACCGTTTTTTTTTTTTCAATAAAAATATAACCACTAAATCAATTAAAGAGGATTTAAAATCCATTTACACTAGCATGATCTCAATGATTTAAATTTCTGTAATAAATCTAACGGAAAGTTTAAGTATTTACCTATTTGAATTCCCACTGCTGCTTGCGTCCATGTTGTCCGTTCGTCCACGTTAGAATGTCTCGATTGGGTAAAATTAGAACCTGACATGTGCAAAACGAAACTGTTTGGATTATAATTCAGCTAAGGTTGATAAAATAAAGAATCAGACTATAGTAATATCTTGCTGTGTTTTCCATTAAAATATTTCAACTGTACTCTGTCGTATATATTACTTTTAATTTTTCCTATCATTAACAAAAAAGAAGTCTGGAATATTTTCGAATTCCAAATTTTTTCTGATTCGTCACAGAGTGAGCTCCAACTGAAAATATTTTTAAACTCAATGTATCTCCAAGTGAGAAATTAAAATTTCAACGTTAAAGGTGGTAACCGGTAAATTGCTCGAAAACAATTGCTCGAAAGACAATTTCTCGAACGAACAACTGCTCGAATTATCAAATGCTCGAATAATCAAATTGCTCGAATGAACAAAATTGCTCGAATTATAAAATTGCACAGTTTTCGATTGTATAAAAGTCAGTTATTCATGAAGTGGAGCTGCACCTAACTATCCTTGTTTCTTTTTAGTAATTGATCATTAATCATTCCATAAAATGATTTTAATTATTACTCTTTCTGTATACCTTTTTTTTTTTGGCCGTTTGTGTCATCTCGTATGTAACATGTGAATTGGAATCATGTGGTGAATCATTACTATTCATGTTTTTTTTTATCATAAAATCCGAAAACTTATTTATTTCTAGCCTATCTGTATGTGGCACCTCAATAGGTGAAATAACTCAAAGTTAAGGCAGAGTTTTAATAAATCTACAAATTTTTTCGGGTTTTATGATGAAACAAACAAGAATAGTACTGATTCACCACATGATTCCAATTCTTATGTTACATACGAGATGACACAAACGGTCTGAAAAAAATTATACAGAATGATTAATAATTAAAATCATTTATAACAGAATGATTAATAATTAAAATCATTTATAGAATGATTAATGATCAATTACTAAAAAAAGGATTGTTAATTTGTTAGGTGCAGCTCAACTTCATGAATAACTGACTTTTATAAAAACGAAAACAGTGCAATTTTATAATTCGAGCAATTTTATAATTCGAGCAATTGATAATTTAAGCAATTTGTTCGTTCGAGCAATTGTTCTTTAGAACAATTGTTTTTCGAGCAATTGTTCATTCAAGCAATTGTTTTTCGAGCAATTGTTTAATGGAGCTATCTATGATATCTGGAAAAAACACCACTCTATTAAATGGCGTAAACCAATTATTAGTTAATGAGCTTTAGTTAAAATGGAATATAGGTATAGGGATTTGATTCAAATTGGTGAATAACTGGTAGCATCGTTTCTTTGCTACTACGTCGGCATGACTCAAAATAATGTGTTTTCAAGATATCCATATGGACAATGTTAAAATTCTGTTTCCTTTTTTGTGTGAGTTTGATAATTGTAGCTCAAAAATTGACCGCTAGATAGGATAATTAATGTCCTACCAACATAATATAAATGTCTAATTTTCTTAAAAATATAGAATTAATAATATTTGATTTAGTTAAAATATAGTCATTTCAACTTTTATAGACTTTAGAGGCCTATTTGATGTTTCGAAAAATGATCCAACTATTGTGTTTTGGGGTCTTTCACAACATTGAGAGCGTTTTAAAAAGCCTCTCCTGAAAAGTAGCTATTTTTGAGTTATGCCAATCTTGTTGCAAAGGAACGACATATGGAAAAAATATTTTAAAAATAATAATTGCATAAATTGATTCGCAAATCTATAATATATATTAATGGTCTTCAGAATTGTCAGCGCTTACCTTCATTTAAATTCGAATTATATTTTCATATCAACTATGTTAATTATTTTTGACGAAAGTATAAAAGACATTATTTGAATCATTAGAAATATAATATTTATTTTACTTACTGAATGGTTTCAATATTGTCCGGTAATTTGATAGTACTTGGTAATTAGGTACTGCCTGGAGATTGCACTTCGATGTGTCTATCACGCTTAAATAAGTTCAAATATATCACGCATTTCAATTCATTCACACAATATAGTATTTTATCCATTCCAGTTAGCGGAGTGTTATGTGAATAATTCAACTAAGTAATTTATTAATATATTTTAGTCCAATGCGTTATGCGTGAGGAATCAAATAAGGTAATGCAGTTAAATGTAGTTACCATACCCATATTCGGGTTTCACAATTACATTTGGCCTCAAAAAACTGAAATATACCCGTTATACTTTGAAATATACCCGTTCAGGCATAAATATACCAAGCAGATATAACCTTTCATGATATTAACTAATTAAAATGTCGCATATTATTGTTAATAGATAGGAATAAAAACTTTACTTAAACTGTGTTTCAATCATAACCCTTCCAAAAGATCACCCTTGGTGTTAAAAATAATATAGAACCTGTTATGTATTGACACCAACACAGACACATATTAACATTTTATTGCAGTATAGGAAATAAAAAAGAGGTAAATGTATCTTTTCTCTTGTCCAAAATGGTAATGAAAAACCGGTACTAAAAAGGTCGAAACATAAAAAAGTTGACACGTTTATTAAAACTGAATTGCAATAATCATGTTACCTTTTTTTGATGGTTATATAAGCAACTACGGACGGTTTTGATATAAGAGTTGTGTGAAGGTTCTTGTACTATTTATTTAGTTTATAATTGTGCCAAACAGTGTTGGGGAGCGAACCGACATCAGCTTTTAACTTTGTGATGACGTCATCAATGCTATTGACGGTGACGCACTCTTTAATTTCTGCTCTGCATTTTGGACAGCTATACCTGAAATGAAATAGGAAAGTATTTTAGAATATGATTATTTAAAAAAATGATTAGAGGTTCAAACTCTTGTACTCATAGAGTAAGACATTGTTGAACGCAAGGGTCACATAATTTTTTGTTGCTTCAAATTTACTTTCTGTTTTGTAAAATGTCAATTCCATAATTAATAAAATGTCAATTCCATAATTAATAAAATGTAAAATTATCATATTCACAAGTATATAAATAAGACTTACGTATGTGAGCTGCTATTTGGTCCAAACCATTTCCGAATACAAGGTGTGCAAAACATATGTGAGCACTGCAGAAAAATCAGGAAATCTTTCTCGTCAACTTTGTAGCAAATTGGACACTTGGATTCTGTGCCTTGGCTAGTTTGTTGGTAACTAGTCAGTATCTGGATCCATTTCTGTCTATTATACCATGCAATGGCGTTAGCAAACAAAGGAGGTATGGAAACTTTATTTCCTATGATATTATTTTCATTGTTAGGCAATTTGGGTTGTTCTACCTTCATTGTTCTATCATTATCTATAATATTTAATAATGATTTTCGTAGAATAATCATGTTTTTATTCAATTCAATGATGCTCTGATCATCATTTGAGTTCTGTGGTAAATCCATGATGGTATCAGTGAAAAAGCTGAAATTTTCCGGTACTCGTGACTTGGTACAGTAAAGGTCCGTGAGTCTCTGAAACTGAAGGAGATATGCTCAATGTTAGATTATGTCTCATTGAATGTTGTTTTCAATTCACAAGCTTAAAATTAGAATGTTTAAAGTATATCCCATTAGGTTTGTTTGTTTGAAAATAAAGCTTAAGTTAAATCCCTCACAACAGACGATCTTTGATCACGTACAAACAGAGGAAAAAATTGTCCGTTCTACCGGTTGGCAGATCGCTACACAGACCTCTCTAAATTATATGGTTTAACATATTTTTTAACCATTTACCAAGTATAGAGTGAAACATTTATTATATTCAAAGGTATTACAATCTACAATATTACAATCAACACTTTCATGTATTGTTTTCAGATTTTAAGTATTTTGAACTTTTATTTCTTAAAAAAGTTTTTAGAAAATGAAAAGAGGTGTAACTAATCTATATTTGTTAGAATAGTTACATTTATAACATATTACTAATTTATTATGTTGTACATTTATATAAGTAAGTTATATAAATATTATAAGATTATAATTAGAATATCAATTAAATAATAATCTGAGATTTCTTACGTTAATTATAATTTCTTTGAAAAGCTGTCAATGAAAACTTGCAAAGTTTAAATCCCTAACTGAAGTAAAAGCTTAGACCGCCATAGCGCCCATTGATCAGCATAGCGGAGACTTTTCCGGTACATGTACTGTCCGTTGTAAGAGATTTACCTGTATTATGAAGATCTAAAGTGAAACACGTATTGAATCCCTCTATAGCGAGGGACATCCACACTCTGTCCCACGTGGATCCCACGTCTTGAAAACGGAGTGGGGTAAGACGTGGGACAGGTGGATGTCCCCCTCTGACAGAGGGGGACAAGACGTGGGATCAGACGTCTTGCAGAGGGGGACTCCAGTGCAAATGAAGAGGGTTAGACGTCTGCAAGACGTCTGATGTCCTCCACTCCACGTCTTAAATCCCTCTATAGCGAGGGGTATCAGACGTCTAAAGACGTGGGACAAACAGCTTTCGGTTAGCTGGGGTATGCTATAAGCCTATACAGAACACGTGAAGACAATAGTTTCTTCTATTTACTATGGTAGTCACCGTCTTATAAATACATCTTTTATATCAAAATCAGGGAGAAATAATATACAACAGTTACCTATTCAAACTCAAATCTATATTATTTTACCTAAGCTAATTTAACCAAATAATAATATTTTAATTTAAAATTGAATAGAAAATGTAATTTATAATTAAAATAATTATTACATTCGGAAAAATATTTTTTTTATTCTAAACATATGAATTTACTTTTATGGATGAAATAAATGAAGCGTTAACGTAATATTTGAAGGGATAATTCCTCTCGCTAATTAATTATTTTATAATAAATCAAACACAAAGTTTGAGTATATAACTTTTTTTATTTCACACTGCTGGTTACGTCCTTGTCACACTTGTTCGACCACGCTAGAATGTTTTAATCGATTAATATTAGCACGTGACATATGGTCAAACCAAAGTGTTTGGATTAGGATTCAGCCTTAGTGGATGAAGTAAAGAGTCAGCCTGTAGTAATATCTTTCTGTGCTTACCACTATTTTCCATCAAAATATTTCAACTGTATAATGTCGTACATATTACTTTCAACTCTTTTAATCTAACCTCTCTAAAATTTAAATTTTGTTATAAATCTAACCCAAATTTTGGTATTTACCTTTTTGAGGTCGCACTGCTGGTTATGTCCTTGCTGCTTGATCACCCACGCTAGAATGTTTTGATCAGGTAATGGTAGAATTTGACATCGACAAACCGAAGTGTTTGGATTATGATTCAGCTAAGGTAAAAATAAAGAGTCGAACTATAGTAATATCTTTTTGTGTTTTCCATTACAAGATTTCATCTGTAATATATTGCATAAAATCTAGTTATTACTTTTAACTCTTCCTTCCATTGATAAAAAAAAATTCGGAAGATTTTCGAATTCCAAATTCTTTCTGATTCGACAAAAAGAGAAATTTAGTTGATAAGATTTAGATTCAATGGAATGTCAAAGTATTTACAATTGGGAAACTGAATTCTCAACGTTGAAGGTAGTTTTAAGTTTTTGAATAATGGATAAATATTGAGTTCTTCAAAAAAATATTGCCATAGTATTCCAAGATATTTTCTGAGACTATCCTACAGAATGAGCTGATTTATAGTGAAAACCTAGAGCCTATGGTCTTACTGAACGAATTTCATTAGTTTTATGATATATGAGTCTGTTTTCGAAATATTCGAACTTATAATAGCTATAATGGAATATAGCTATGGGGATTTGATTCAAATTGGTGAATACATGGTAACATCGCTCCTTTTCGATGACGTCGTCATAACTCAAAAAAAAATGTTGTTTTTTTCAAGATAAAACTTTTTCAAGTTCTCGGTCTATATAATTCTAGCTCAAAAGTTGATCGCTAGAAAAGACTGATTTAATGTCCTAACGAAAAAACATAAATCTTATTATTTCAACAAAAAAATAATAATAATATTTGATTTGGTAAAATATAATAATTTCTATTTCTATGAACTTTAGAGGCCTATATGATGTTTCATAAAAAAGACTGTCAGTCTATTCTGGGCTATTCTCATTTACCCAGAACAATTAAAAGACCCAGAAAATGAATCCACACTAACTTTAGCTACTAATAAGTTACCTACCAACCTATAGAAAATAACTTACGGAGAGGTGTGAATCGAGATATGTGTATTTATATACAAAGAAAAAGACGTATGTATTTGAAATCTTGATTTTTCATATGGACAGAAGGTAAATCTCTTAATCCTTACCTGTATTATATTGCAAAGAAGGTATGAGGTAAAACTCTTATTATTGTAATATGAGCAATTTTAACATAAATAAAATGACAGTTAAACATTTATTAATGATATATTGAAGTGATGAATCTAGATAGTTTGTACAGGTTTAAATTAAGTACTTTAGTATATAAAACTATAAATATAGAAAATTATTTACCATGTCTGTTCGAATACATCGAATCAAATACAGGTAATCACTCTCATTCCGCTAGAAATGTAGCTAACATTACTTTGCCCATGTTTAATAGATCAAGATCACAGAATAGCATTTATTATCCAAGTTGTAATTTGTGGAATAGTTTGGACACTAGTTTAAAATCTCTTGATACATTTTTACTATATAGGCATAAGTATAAGCATGGCTTACTTAATTATATAATTAAGTAAGCCATGGTACAAGCTAAGTTTACCTGAAAACCAATAATGTATTTTTTTGTTCCGTTTTTAGCCTTCCATTCACAATGCTCAATAAAATTCATAATTTAACTAGGTTGCCCTTGAAGCGATTAAGCTTTCCGGGCCTTAATGTTTCCTATTTCCACTTTCATGTATAAATTTGTAATTAGACGTGAAATTATCTAATGTTTCATTTCCAAATGTAAGGGAACATTTTGAGTTTAAATAACACAAAAATAAAATAATTAAATATACTGATTCCATTAAAAGTCATTTTTTTAAATAAGATAAATCCCATTAAAATTTACAACAGGTATTCCAGCAATTAAATTAAATATCATTATATTATAAACTTCAATATCATCAAATTTATGTATATATATTTGGCGGTCATACAATGGCTTATATTATGATATATATTTTCGTCTTTCCACAGCGTATTCCTGGGTGAATGACGGAGTGAAATCCCCGTCAAAATGTCTCTAGTGGAAGTTAATATACACTCATACGATATCTTATACAAAAAATTTTTATGAGAGTATAAAAAATCAAAGGGGTCGATGATGCTCCAAATGGTAACGAAATATCCGGTACTAGAAAAGTAAAAACAAAATGAGATCAAGGATTCCTGTTTTCCATTTTTTATTAATTGTTCGAATCAGCTTTGGAGTGCGAACCGACATCAGCTTCTAACTTTGTCATGACGTAATCTATGCTGTCGATTGTCACGCACTCAGTAATTTTTGCTCTGCAGCTTGGACAGCTATACCTGAAATGAAATGGGAAATTTAGGTATAGTTCTTTGTGATATATAGTATCTTAGAATATTATGATTTCAAAAGATTAAGAGTGGTCCAAATTCTTGTACTCAGAGAGCAATTCATTGTGGAACCAAAGGGTCACATAATTTCCTGTGGATTTAAATTAACTTGCTCCTTGGGAAAATGTGAATTCTATAAATGATGAAATGTAAGATGTTCATATCAATAAGTATATAGAAAAGACTTACTTATACGAGCTACCAATTGGTCCAAACCAGCTCTCAATACAAGGTATGAAAAACATATGTGGGCATTGCAGCAAAATCAGGAAATCATTCTCCTCTTTCTTGCCGCAAAATGGACACTTTGATTCTGTGTCTTGGCTAGTGTGTTGGTAACTAGTCAGTTTCTGGATCCATTTCTGCCTTGTGTCCCTTGAAATGACGTTAGCAAACATAGAAAACAGGTAGGGTTTCTTTCGTATAAAAATGCTTTTTTCATTGGTAAGCGGTTTGGATTCTTCAATCAAATGTCCTGACCCACGTATGAAATTTACTAATGGATCACCTGTAAGAGCTATTGGTTTTGTCATTACAAGTGCGAATATATTTATATCTATATTGTCATCTGTTTCTCATTGATGTTCGAATTATCCAACGACGAATTTCCATGGCGACGAACTGTCCGGGTTTGAGTAGTCCAGGGATATATTGTCCCAGAACAAATCGTCCGGGGACGAATAGCCCGAGAAAGAATTGTCCGAACACCGTTATTTAGTACTTCTGACATAGTAGAATATGAGTGACCAGGCGTCCGTGTGTCTCTGCAACAGAAGGAGATGTGGTCAATGTTAAAATTTGTTTCGTATAATGATGTTTCCATTCACATGCCTAAGAGTAGATTTTTTACGTATATCATAATAGGTGTGTTAAAAACTTAAAATATGGCTATAGGTAAAATCAGAAACTAATGATTGAATAAGCTAAGGATTAGGAATAACCATGCAGTTTTTAAAGCTTTTGTGAAGACGAAAAACTAATATCTAGCAGCAATGAAGTCGTAATGGGTCCTTTCAATGTGATATTTAATGTTTCAATCAATACGGCTAAAATATTTCTCCTCAATTTGCTGTAAACCCCTTGAAATTTGATATCATATATTCATGTGTATATCCTTTCAAAGTAGTTGTTTAAAAGGAAATATATCATTATTAAGGTGTGATTAGTTTGATTGTTTGTTAGGGTGAGAGAGTTTGATTATAGTTATGAATCATCAATTTTAGTTTAATTTATAGTTTAATATTTTACCAACCAAGGTTACAGAAACGCACACAAATATTTTAGTAATTAAATATTAAAATAATTCATACCTATATAAGAAAATGTGCCTAAATAAATGAAATTCTAATTGCTGTATAATAATTAAATATCAGTCTATCATTTGGATGAACCTGTCGTCACCTCCTATTCCACCTGGAAGGTACTGACTAATGTGTAGTAAGTAGGTAGGTTCCAGACTAACTATGATGCCTGCACACCAAAAATTTAAAGGGAGTGGAAGCGGGAAAGAAATCAAGAGTGAAGATAGTCCGAAGCCAAAATCGGTGTTGAAGATGATTTTTCTGAAGAGCAAACTTCCTTCTTGAGAATTAGAGTAATATTTGAATTTATTTCTTGTAACTTGTGCAATCTGTCGTGACTGACTCACATCTCTGACAAGTGGGACATTACACTCATTTTGTATTTCAAATTCATCAGTTAAAGAGTGGTCGATGCCTTCTTTATCGATAATTGTATTATGAAGTATGCAAGTAGCTTTCACAATGTGTGTAACAGTTTCAACTTTTGTCTCAATGAATTTTTGTAGAATTATGAACTTTTGAGTCATTATCCCAAATGCGCATTCTACACATCGTCTTGCGCGTGAAAGCCTGTTGTTGAAGATTTACTTTGAATCAACTAGTGCAGTTCTAGGAAACTGACGCATCAAATAAGTAAGGAGAGGGTAGGCCTCGTCTCCCAAAATAACATAGGGTGTTTTGATATTAGTATTAGGAATATCATTTGTCGTGGGCATATTAAAAGCATTTGACTTCAAACAAACCAACAAATCACTATTCCTAAAAATACAACCATCGCTCTGCTTTCCCATTGCTCCTACATCTATTGCAATAAACCTCAAATGAGCGTCTGCAAGACCCTGCAAGACGATGGAATAATATTGCTTATAGTTGTAATATTGTGATCCTGATTTTTCGGGACACATTACTCTTACGTGTTTCCCGTCAATGCAACCATAACAGTTCGGAAAATTCCATTTAGTACGAAACGCTTCTTAAGACTTCTTGCATAGTGTTTCATTTGGAGTTGGCATATGCTGTGGCTGTAACACCTCTCATAGCGCTTTGCATGTCTCCAACACAATAGAAACAACTGAACTCTCGCCCCTTCGAAATTCGAAAGCCAGTCCACGAAATGAGAGTCCAGTTGCTAAGAATCTGAAAAAGGGAAACAATATATTAATTTTAGAGACACAATTCATAATTCGTATGCAACATTCATGACTAATTTGCTTTAGTTATTATTTGTGTTCAATTGTTATTTATATTTGAAAGCAGCCAATCTATTTCTAATAATTCATATCTGATATTCTTATTCCAGGAGAAACCGATAAGAGAAAATTAAAAAGTCTTCGGGACCAGTTTCGAGCTGAATAGAAGAAACTTCCCATCGGCAAATCTGGTGACCCGTGAGTCTCTATGGAGGAATACCTATCCCCTTGGCCCTACTTCAAACTTTCATTATTTTAAGAGACTATATATATGGCCGAAAAACTGTAGGAAACTTGTCATCGGTGGCAGCGAGGATAAAAGATCAATATGTGTTTCCTGTTGTCACTGAGGAACCCATCAGCCAGGACTTTTCATCAGTTATGTTGGAATTTATGTCTGAACAAAACATTGAACTAGTTTCCTCACTCCCAACGACTATCGAGCAGAATCGGCCATCTTCAGCGACGTCTTCATTTCCAAGTGCATATTGAAAAAGAGAAGATGGGATGGTTTAAAAAAGAAACGGACACCGACGATGATCCGCAGACATTTTTTTTGGCCTGCTACCTCAATTGAAAAGTTTGTCTGCACAAAAAATGAGTGAGACGAAAATCATTCAAATTCTCCACGAGGCGAATTACGGTGGTCTGTAGAATCATTTTTCACCAAGAGTAAATCCATTCCAGTTTTGAGTCGGTTAATTTAAAAATTACAATGAATCTCATTGAGAGTAGTATAACCATGATTCCAGTTTTTTTTTGTTTAGTTTAGTTTGTTATTTTTGTTCAGTATTATTTATTTAAATAGATATAACATTAATGGAATATTTTGTTACTTTTTCGTTATATGCTACCCAGCTAACCATATCCTCTCTGTCCCTCGTGGGACAGAGGGGGACATCCCTCGCTAGCGAGGGACAGAGAGGGGCGAGGGATTTCAGACGTCTCCAGACGTCTGAAATCCCACGTCTTTCCAACGTCTGAAATCCCACTCACGTCCCACGTCTTACACAAGCAGGATGTCCCTCTTCTGTCCCACGTCTTAAATCCCACTCACATCCTACGTCTTTCCCACGCGGGATGTCCCTCTCTGTCCCACGCGGGATGTCCCTCTCTGTCCCACGTCTGTCCCACGTGGGATGTCCCTCTCTGTCCCACGCAGGATGTCCCTCTCTGTCCCACGCGGGATGTACCTCTCTGTCCCACGTCTGTCCCACGTGGGATATCCCTCTCTGTCCCACGCGGGATGTCATTCTCTGTCCCACGTCTGTCCCACGTGGGATGTCCCTCTCTGTCCCACGCGGGATATCCCTCTCTGTCCCACGTCTGTCCCACGTGGGATGTCCCTCTCTGTCCCACGCGGGATGTCCCTCTCTGTCCCACGTCTGTCCCACTCATAATGTCCCTCTCTGTCCCTCGTCTGTTTTACGCGGGAAATAGTACGCGGGATGTCCCTCTCTGTCCCACGTCTGTCCCACGCGGGATGTCCCTCTCTGTCCCACGCGGGATGTCCCTCTCTGTCCCACGCGGGATGTCCCTCTCTGTCCCACGTCTGTCCCACGCGGGATGACCCTCTCTGTCCCTCGTCTGTTTTACGCGGGAAAAAGTTATACCAAAAAGGTATATCTATCTCAAGCTTTATTTACGTATCATAACTAGGTAGGTATTCATAAACAGATGTAGGTATATACTATCTAGGTAGGCATTGATGAATAATACCAGGTAGTAGGAAAGTAGGTACGGATTGATGAACACTACCTAGTAGGTATACTAGGTAGGTTGGTATTGGTGGATGCTGGATAAGCATTGATAAACACTAGTAGATAACTAGGTAGGCATTGACAAACAGTTGTAGGTAACTAGGTAGGTATTGATGAATTCTAGTACGTAACTAGGACCTAGATTGGTATTTATATACAGTTGTAGGCCACTAGGTAGGCAATGTTAAACACAAGAAGGTAACTAATCAGGTATTGATAAGCAGATGTAGGCAACTAGGTAGGCATTGATAAACACCAGTAGGTTATAACTATAGGTAGGTATTGATTGACAAACAGTAATGTAGGTAACTAAGTAGGTACTGATAAATACTACGTAATAGGTAAGTAGTGATAACCACCAGTAGGTACAGATTGGTGGTTACCACTTGTAGGTTACTAGGTAGTTATAAATAAACTCTAGTAAGTAACTAGATAGGTACAAGGTAGTGATATCACCAGAAGGTAACTATAGGTAATATTAATTAACAGTTATAGGTAATTAGGTAGTTAATAACATTAATTAACATTAAAGAATTGTAGCGGTCATCTCGGGAATCGAACTCAGGACTCTAGTGTGATGTACTATTGAAGCCTGCGTCTCTACCACTCAGCCATCCTGGACATGGTAGAACTAGTATTGAAATGATCTATATGCAACTTGATAACTTGCGTGCTTCTTAAAATTATTTTAAATAAATATAATTTAATATTCTACATTTTGGTATCTTTTATTTTTTAATGTAAATGATAAGAATGTGTATAAAGTTATTTATTAATATTTATTAATAAATAACTTTATACACATTCTTATCATTTACATTAAAAAATGAAAGATACCAAAATGTAGAATATTAAATTATATTTATTTAAAATAATTTTAAGAAGCACGCAAGTTATCAAGTTGCATATAGATCATTTCAATACTACTTCTACCATGTCCAGGATGGCTGAGAGGTAGCGACGCAGGCTTCAATAGTACATCACACTAGAGTCCTGAGTTCGATTCCCGAGATGACCGCTACAATTCTTTCTCCATTTCTTCCCATTTAATTTGTATATAACAATATGTAACATTAAAATAAATGATATACAGCCAAATATACATATACACTATATGCAATATGGTAAGATATTGCAATAATAATTAGTATGATCTTTTTTATTTTTTATACATATTTATATACGCCAATTAACCGAAGTAGTTTGAGCCAAAAGAGAGATATGTCCCCCTTGCAGAGGGGATCATCCGCACTCTGTCCCACGTCTTACAGAGGGGGACATCCGCACTCTGTCCCACGTCTTGCAGAGGGGGACATCCGCACTCTGTCCCAGGTCTTGCAGAGGGGGATATCCACACTCTGTCCCACGTCTTGCAGAGGGGGACATCCACACTCTGTCCCACGTCTTGCAGAGGGGGATATTCCCACTCTGTCCCACGTCTTGAATACTCACTCTGTCCCACGTGGGTCCCACGTCTTATTTCCCTCTTCCCTCTATAGCGAGGGACATCCGCACTCTGTCCCACGTGGGTCCCACGTCTTGAATCCCTCTATAGCGAGGGACATCCACACTCTGTCCCACGTGGGTCCCACATCTTGAAAACGGAGTGGGGTAAGACGTGGGACAGGTGGATGTCCCCCTCTGACGACGTGGGATTAGACGTCTTGCAGAGGGGGACCCCTGTGCAAATGAAGAGGGTTACTGATGTCCCCCTCCCCACGTCTTGCCCCACGTCTTGCCCCACGTCTTAAATCCTCACTATAGCGAGGGGTATCAGACGTCTTAAGACGTGGGACAAACAGCTTTTGGTTAGCTGGGTAGTCATGCAATATTTTTTATGTATAAAACTTTTTATATAATAATAAATAAATAATTTACGTGATCGTATCATTCATCCTGCGTAATTAAATGCATACCTACCTCATAACTTTCTTTAAAATTAACAAAAAAACTAATAATTAATGAATTATGTAATTAACTTACCTCAGTGTCACACATAGTCTTTCTCCTGATGAAAGGGGTTTCCTGTAATTTGTTGTTTCTTTCTCTATTAATGGAGAAACGGCTTCCAATATATAATCAAATGTTGTTGGTGACATCCTGAAGTACTCTTTAAATTTAATAGAGTCGCATCTCAATTGAGGAATTAGGTGATGGTAGTCATCAAAGGTTGTCCTTTCCTCATATATTGGATGAACCCATATTTGTCTATTCAATCCGTTACCCATACTCCACTTGAGAGAAGTGTTTTCCAATAAGTAAAGTCTTTTCACCAAGCTCATGATTGTACGGACGGTCTACTAGCACTCCACTCTCTAAGGCACTCGGGGCGCAAACTGTCGTACTTTTCTATCTTCTGGTGTGTGGTAGCTCTCGCTTCACTCTTGCAATCTTTCTTTCTTGCTTTCTTTTCAGGCACCCTAAAACCTGCAATACAGAGGCGTATCTAGGATTCCCTCAAGGGGGGGGGGCACTTTTCAGTTTTTCACACACATCAGAAGCGTTCCTTCAGAAGCGTCATTTTTACATTGCGAATTGGGAGAAGTTAAAATGCTTCAAATCGTATTATGTATACGCCATTTTGTTCATGAAGAGTGAGTTTATATGAATTATATCACACTTTTAAAATTTACTTTGATCTCTCTGAATTTGTGAAGAAATGCATCATCCTGCAGTTTGGCAATCCATTTTCTCCTTCAACAGTATGCAGAGAGTTCATGCTTATTTCAAGATAGGTGGAAGCTAAACCTTACAACCTGAAAAAGTTCACAAGAGTTCCGATCTTTTCAATAACACCGGTTCCATCCACAAGAAAAAGCAAAGGAAAATCACCCAGTATCTCAGCAGGTTTCACCCAACAAAACCATGTTGCGGATCGAGGATGGTCTTCGTTTCCGTTTTTATCATTACATTTCAGTTCAACGATTTACTGTTGTCCACAAAGCACAGAGAAGATAGTTTTATCAGTTGATCTTGCAGCAACCATCCAACAAGAACTTCTTTTGCCTCCATCAAAAAACCAATCGAAAAAAACGACGAAGGTTAGACAAATGATAATCCTCGAAATATTAACGAAATTAATGATAGTTATGATGTTAATGTAATGATTTTTGTTGCCATTATTAATGGAATAAATCCAATGGAATAGATCCAATTCCTTGAAGATGATGGCAACTTGTAATTGTTTAATTTAATGGCGCATCATACCTCAGATTGCCCCCGGGACCTTATTTGGCCCAGACAGCACAATTCTGTAATTCATTCTTCATTTTAGTGGATAATAGACGGCGCTGCACCTAATTGCACAAATACAGCTCTAAAATTTCTCCATAAAAAATGTTTCGAGGTCGATTCATTAGCAGAAGAACGGAAAATCACTGGCCAGCACACATTCCAGAACTCAACCCTTTGTACTTTCACTTCTGGGCTGCTACACAAACTCGAGTTTATATGATAAAAATGATTCCATGAGTCTGGTATAGAATGTGTTCAAAGCTTTGCTGAAAGATATAGCCAGAAAAGGAAATTTTACAAATATGTTTTGAAGTGTGCGTCGTTCTGTCTTCAGGCTGGAAGGAGTAATTTTGAACAACTTCTGTTACGTGACAAGGGTCTCATACGATAGGACAATATCTATACTATATTACGAACCGTGTCCGTCTGTCCGTGTCATAGAGTTATGATAAACTACTCTAGAGAGAGGAAGTGTTGCAGGACGCTAAGGAAGACGGTGTAAAACCTTATTTTGTTTCAGTTATATCATTTCTACATTAAATTTTGTTTCAGTTACATCAATTCTCCATTAAACTGACTCTAGATAGTCAGTCACGTGACCCAAAAATAAGGAAAAAGGTCTGTGTGTCACACTTTTATTAAGAAATACTCATTAAAAGGAATAACAAATCATTTGTGGCAGTGTCATTGCTACAAGTTACACTAATATTGACTCTAATTATTTAAAAAAATTATATTTGGGCTTTTGAGCAGGTGGTGAGCCAGTAGCCAAAATTATATCGCGTCTTGCATGAAGGTTAATTCCTTATTTTGGGGTCACTTAACTGGCAATCTGGCGTCATTTCAATGGAGTAATGATATATAACTGAAACAAAATAAGGTTTCAACGTCCTGCAATCGCTGCAACACTACCTCTCTGTAGTGTAGTGAATCATAACTCTATGCTTTTGAGAGAGTTTTTTGTTTAATCAGAATATGTTTACTCATAATACATTCTTGCATTCGAAAATAATCTAAATTCACATTATCATGAGGTTATTCAAACTCAATGTTGAAGATTGTTTCAGGTAAATCTGACCGTTGGGTTTAAATATCCTCTTGATAATATGGATTTCCTATTGAGTTTGAATCTTTTCCATCAAATTTAGATTCAATAACAGGTACTGTACTGGTATGTATATTAATCATATAAATTCATTCCTTTCCTTTTAACTCAAAATATTTCCATAAAGTCACTGACTGTAACATGTGTACTAGAACAACAAACGTTTCACTCCATATTGGGTTTAGGCATAATATTGGATTTAGGCCTAAACCATATTGGGTTTAGGCCTAATATTATTAAAATTTTCTCATGTTGTCCGTTCGTCCACGTTAGAATGTCTCGATTGGGTAAAATTAGAACCTGACATGTGCAAACGAAACTATTTGAATTCTAATTCAGCTAAGGTGAACAAAATAAAGAACCAGACTATAGTAATATCTTGCTGTATTTTCCATTAAAATATTTCAACTGTATACTGTCGTATATACATATTACTTTTAATTTTTCCTATCATTGACAAAAAAGAAGTTTGGAATATTTTTGAATTCCAAATTTTGTCTGAAATTTTGTCTGAAATTTTGAGCTCAGAGTGAGCTCCAACTGAAAATATTTTTATATACTCAATGCATCTCCAAGTGAGAAATTAAAATTTCAACGTTAAAGATGGTAACCGGTGAATTGCTCGAAAACAATTGCTCGAACGAACAATTGCTTGAATGAACAATTGCTCGAATTATCAAATTGCTGGAATGAACAAATTGCTCGAATTATAAAATTGCACAGTTTTTGTTTTTATAGAAGTCAGATATTCATGAAGTGGAGCTGCACCTAACAATCCTTGTTTCTTTTTAGTAATTGATCATTAATCATTCTATAAATGATTTTAATTATTACTCATTCTGTATAACCTTTTTTTTTTTGGCCGTTTGTGTCATCTCGTATGTAACATGTGAATTGAAATCATGTGGTGAATCACTACTATTCATGTTTTTTTATCATTAAACCCGAAAACTTATTTATTACTAGCCTATCTGTATGTAGCACCTTAATAGGTGAAATAGCTCAAAAGTTACTTCAGAGTTTTAATAAATCTACAAAAAATTTCGGGTTTTATGATAAAACAAACCAGAATTGTACTGATTCACCACATGATTCCAATTCACATGTTACATACGAGATGACACAAACGGTCTAAAAAAAGATTAAACAGAATGATTAATAATTAAAATCATTTATAACAGAATGATTAATAATTAAAATTATTTATAGAATGATTAATAATCAATTACTAAAAAAAAGGATTGTTAATTCATTAGGTGCAGCTCAACTTCATGAATAACTGACTTTTACAAAAACGAAAACTGTGCAATTTTATAATTCGAGCAATTTTGTTCATTCAAGCAATTGATAATTCGAGCAATTTGTTCGTTCGAGCAATTGTTCGTTCAAGCAATTTTTTTTTCGAGCAATTTTCTTTCGAGCAATTGTTCTTTCGAGCAATTGTTCTTTCGAGCAATTGTTCATTCGAGCAATTATTTTTCGATCTATTGTTTTCGAGCAATTGTTCTTTCGAGCAATTGTTTCCGAGCAATTTATCTAGAACCTAAACACCTACAGGATGAGCTGATTTTATTGTGAAAAACTCCGGTCAATGGTCTAAAAGGACGATTTTGATTTGTTTCACGAAACTTAAACATATTTTCGAAATATTCAAACTTTAATGGAGCTATCTATGATATCCGAAAAAAATACCACTCTATTAAATGGCGTAAACCAATTATTAGTTAATGAGCTTTAGTTAAAATGGAATATAGGTATAGGGATTTGATTCAAATTGGTGAATAACTGGTAGCATCGTTTCTTTGCTACTACGTCGGCATGACTCAAAATAATGTGTTTTCAAGATATCCATATGGACAATGTTAAAATTCTGTTTCCTTTTTTGTGTGAGTTTGATAATTGTAGCTCAAAAATTGACCTCTCCTACCAACATAATATAAATGTCTAATTTTCTTAAAAATATATAATTAATAATATTTGATTTAGTTAAAATATAGTCATTTCAACTTTTATTGACTTTAGAGGCCTATTTGATGTTTCGAAAAATGATCCAACTATTGTGTTTTGGGGTCTTTCACAATATTGAGAGCGTTTTAAAAAGCCTCTCCTGAAAAGTAGCTATTTTTGAGTTATGCCAATCTTGTTGCAAAGGAACGACATATGGAAAAATATTTAAAAAATAATAATTGCATAAATTGATTCGCAAATCTATAATATATATTAATGGTCTTCAGAATTGTCAGCGCTTACCTTCATTTAAATTCGAATTATACTTTTATATCAACTATGTTAATTATTTTTGACGGAAGTATAGAAGACATTATTTGAATCATTAGAAATATAATATTTATTTTACTTACTGAATGGTTTCAATATTGTCCGGTAATTTGATAGTACTTGGTAATTGGGTACTGTCTGGAGATTGCACTTCGATGTGTCTATCACGCTTAAATAAGTTCAAATATATCACGCATTTCAATTCATTCACACAATATCGTATTTTATCCATTCCAGTTAACGGAGTGTTATGTGAATAATTCAACTAAGTAATTTATTAATATATTTTAGTCTAATGCGTTATGCGTGAGGAATCAAATAAGGTAATGCAGTTAAATGTAGTTACCATACCCTTAATCGGGTTTCACAATTACATTTGGCCTCAATAAACTCACATGATGTTTGAAATATACCCGTTATACTTTGAAATATACCCGTTTGAAATATACCCGTTCAGGCATAAATATACCACGCAGATATACCCTTTCATGATATTAACTAATTAAAATGTCACATATTATTGTTAATAGATAGGAATAAAAACTTTACTTAAACTGTGTTTCAATCATAACCCTTCCAAAAGATCACCCTTGGTGTTAAAAATAATATAGAACCTGTCATGTATTGACACCAACACAGACACATATTAACATTTTATTGCAGTATAGGAAATAAAAAAGAGGTAAATGTATCTTTTCTCTTGTCCCAAATGGTAATGTAAAACCGGTACTAAAAAGGTCGAAACATAAAAAAGTTGACACGTTTATTAAAACTGAATTGCAATAATCATGTTGTCTTTATTTGATGGTTAATATAAGCAACTACGGACGGCTTTGATATAAGAGTTGTGTAAAGGTTCTTGTACTATTTATTTAGTTTATAATTGTGCCAAACAGTGTTGGGGAGCGAACCGACTTCAGCTTTCAACTTTGTGATGACGTCATCTATGCTATTGACGGTGACGCACTCAGTAATTTCTGCTCTGCAGATTGGACAGCTATACCTGAAATGAAATAGGAAAGTATTTTAGAATATGATTATTTAAAAAAATGATTAGTGGTCCAAATTCTTGTACTCATAGAGTAAGACATTGTGGAACGCAAGGGTCACAAAATTTTTCGTTGCTTCAAATTTACTTTCTGTTTGGGAAAATGTCAATTCCATAATTAATAAAATGTAAGATTGTCATATTAACATGTATATAAATAAGACTTACGTATGTGAGCTGCTATTTGGTCCAAACCATTTCCGAATACAAGGTGTGCAAAAAATATGTGGGCACTGCAGAAAAATCAGGAAATCTTTCTCGTAATCTTCGTAGCAAATTGGACACTTGGATTCTGTTCCTTGGCTAGTGTGTTGGTAACTAGTCAGTTTCTGGATCCATTTCTGTCTATTATACCATGCAATGGCGTTAGCAAACAAAGGAGGTATGGAAGGTTTATTTCCTATGATATTATTTTCATTGTTAGGCAATTTGGGTTGTTTTTTTTCCTTCTTTTGTCCATCATTATCCATCATATTTATTAATAAATTTTCTATAATAAGCATGTTGTTATTCAATTCAATGATGCTCTGATCATCATTCGAGTTCTGTGGTAAATCCATGACGGTATCAATGAAAAAGCTGAAATTTTCCGGTACTCGTGACTTGGTACAGTAAACGTCCGTGAGTCTCTGAAACTGAAGGAGATATGCTCAATGTTAGATTATGTCTCTTTGAATGTAGTTTCCATTCACAAGATTAAAATTAGAATGTTTAAAGTATATCCCATTAGGTTTGTTTGTTTGAAAATAAAGCTTAAAGTTAAATCCCTCACAACAGACGATCTTTGATCACGTACAAAAAGAGGAAAAAAATTATCCGTTCTACCGGTTGGCAGATCGCTACACAGACCTCTCTAAATTATATGGTTTAACATATTTTTTTAACCATTTACCAAGTATAGAGTGAAACATTTATTATATTCAAAGGTATTAAAATCTACAATATTACAATCAACACTTTCATGTATTGTTTTCAGATTTTAAGTATTTTAAACTTTCATTTCGTAAAAAAGTTTTTAGAAAATGAAAAGAGGTGTAACTAATCTATATTTGTTAGAATAGTTACACTTATAACATATTACTAATTTATTATGTTGTACATTTATATAAGTAAGTTATATAAATATTATAAGATTATCATTAAAATATCAATTAAATAATAATCTGATATTTCTTACGTTAATTATAATTTCTTTGAAAAGCTGTTAATGAAAACTTGCAAAGTTTAAATCCCTAACTGAAGTAAAAGCTTAGACCGCCATAGCGCCCATTGATCAGCATAGCGGAGACTTTTCCGGTACATGTACTGTCCGTTGTAAGAGATTAACCTGTATTATGAAGATCTAAAATGAAACACGTATTGAATCCCTCTATAGCGAGGGACTTCCACACTCTGTCCCACGTGGGTCCCACGTCTTAAAAACGGAGTGGGGTAAGACGTGGGACAGGTGGATGTCCCCCTCTGTCAGAGGGGGACAAGACGTGGGATCAGACGTCTTGCAGAGGGGGACTCCAGTGCAAATGAAGAGGGTTAGACGTCTGCAAGACGTCTGATGTCCCCCACCCCACGTCTTAAATCCCTCTATAGCGAGGGGTATCAGACGTCTAAAGACGTGGGACAAACAGCTTTCGGTTAACTGGGGTACGCTATAAGCCTATACAGAACACGTGAAGACAATAGTTACTTCTTTTTACTATGGTAGTCACCGTCTTATAAATACATCTTTTATATCAAAATCAGGGGGAAACAATATACAACAATTACCTATTCAAACTAAAATCTATATTATTTTACCTAAGCTAATTTAACCAAATAATAATATTTTAATTTAAAATTGAATAGAAAATGTAATTTATAATTAAAATAATTATTACAATCGGAAAAATATTTTTTTTATTCTAAACATATGAATTTACTTTTATGGATGAAATAAATGAAGCGTTAACGTAATATTTGAAGGGATAATTCCTCTCGCTAATTAATTATTTTATAATAAATCAAACACAAAGTTTGAGTATATAACTTTTTTTATTTCACACTGCTGGTTACGTCCTTGTCAAACTTGTTCGACCACGCTAGAATGTTTTAATCGATTAATATTAGCACGTGACATATGGTCAAACCAAAGTGTTTGGATTAGGATTCAGCCTTAGTGGATGAAGTAAAGAGTCAGCCTGTAGTAATATCTTTCTGTGCTTACCACTATTTTCCATCAAAATATTTCAACTGTATAATGTCGTACATATTACTTTCAACTCTTTTAATCTAACTCTCTAAAATTTAAATTTTGTTATAAATCTAACCCAAATTTTGGTATTTACCTTTTTGAGGTCGCACTGCTGGTTATGTCCTTGCTGCTTGATCACCCACGCTAGAATGTCTTGATCGGGTAATGGTAGAATTTGACATCGGCGAACCGAAGTGTTTGGATTATGATTCAGCTAAGGTAAAAATAAAGAGTCGAACTATAGTAATATCTTTCTATATTTTCCATTACAAGGTTTCATCTGTAATATATTGCATAAAATGTAGTTATTACTTTTAACTCTTCCTTCCATTGATAAAAAAAAATTCGGAAGATTTTCGAATTCAAAATTCTTTCTGATTCGACAAAAAGAGAAATTTAGCTGATAAGATTTAGATTCAATGGAATATCAAAGTATTTTCAATTGGGAAACTGAATTCTCAACGTTGAAGGTAGTTTTAAGTTTTCGAATAATGGATAAATATTGAGTTTTTCAAAAACATATTGCCATAGTATTCCAAGATATTTTCTGAGACTATCCTACAGAATGAGCTGATTTATAGTGAAATCCTAAGGCCTATTGTCTTACTGAACGAATTTCATTAGTTTTATGATATATGAGTCTGTTTTCGAAATATTCGAACTTATAATAGTTATATTGGAATATAGCTATGGGGATTTGATTCAAATTGGTGAATACATGGTAACATCGCTCCTTTTCGATAACGTCGTCATAACTCAAAAAAAAATGTTTTTTTTTTCAAGATAAAACTTTTTCAAGTTCTCTGTCTATATAATTCTAGCTCAAAAGTTGATCGCTAGAAAAGATTGATTTAATGTCCTAACGACATAACATAAATCTTATTATTTCAACAAAAAATAAATAATAATATTTGATTTGGTATAATATAATCATTTCTATTTCTATGAACTTTAGAGGCCTATTTGATGTTTCTAAAAAAAGACTGTCAGTCTATTCTGGGCTATTCTCATTACCCAGAACAATTAAAAGACCCAGAAAATGAATCCACACTAACTTTAGCTACTAATAAATTGCCTACCAACCTATAGACAATAACTTACAGAGAGGTGTGAATCGAGATATGTGTATTTATATACAAAGAAAAAGACGTATGTATTTGAAATCTTGATTTTTCATATGGACAGAAGGTAAATCTCTTATTCCTTACCTGTATTATATTGCAAAGAAGGTATGAGGTAAAACTCTAATTATTGTAATATGAGCAATTTTAACATATATAAAATGACAGTCAAACATTTATTAATGATATGAAATATTTCGGTTGAGATTAAAGTACTTTCTGAGAAATATGTTCTATTATATAGCATAAGTCTGATCGAACATCAGATAGATGGCGTCATTTATATTATATTCAGATAAATTATATTTTATAGTATATTTTCCAACTAACTATTTCTAAATTTGGAATAATAAATGTAACACATAGATATCTAAACGTCCTTTGATACTGTTTATTTGAATACATCGTAATGGTGATAATTAAGATTTCTGATAAAATTGATACTGATTTTTCGTAATAAAATTAGTATTCCACATCTTCAATAATCATTTTTAGAATTTTAGATTAATAAAGTATATTCTATTTCAAATTGATAATAATTTGACTTTCGCATATCAATATCATATTAATAAGGTTTCATCTTCTATTTCAAGATACATTGGCCTCCTACGTAAGATCAATTGCATTGTACTAGAAGTAGAATTATTAGTTATATATATTTCCAATAGATTCACTCTCGCTTGATGTATGCTATAGAATTGTGGTATGGCACAGCTAACTATTCAATTAGTATGATATCTGTTGTTCAAAAGGAAGCAATACTCGCAGTAAAAGGAAGTCATTATCCTGCTCATACCGCTGATATGATCAGGGAGTTTGAAGTGATGAATCTAGATAGGTTGTACAGGTTTAAATTAAGAACTTAAGTATATAAAACTATAAATATAGAAAATTATTTACCATGTCTGTTCGAATACATCGAATCAAATACAGGTAATCACTCTCATTCCGCTAGAAATGTAGCTAACATTACTTTGCCCATGTTTAATAGATCGAGATCACAGAATAGCATTTATTATACAAGTTGTAATGTGTGGAATAGTTTGGACACTAGTTTAAAATCTATTGATCCATTTTTACTATTTAAGCATAAGTATAAGCATGGTTTACTTAATTATATGATTAAGTAAGCCACTCATATAATTAAGTAAGCCATGGTACAAGCTAAGTTTACCTGAAAACCAAAAATGTATTTTTTTGTTCCGTTTTTAGCCTTCCATTCACAATGCTCAATAAAATTCATAATTTAACTAGGTTGCCCTTGAAGCGATTAAGCTTTCCGGGCCTTAATGTTTCCTATTTCCACTTTCATGTATAAATTTGTAGTTAGACGTGAAATTATCTCATGTTTCACTTCCAAATGTAAGGGAACATTTTGAGTTTAAATAACACAAAAATAAAATAATTAAATATACTGATTCCATTAAAAGTCATTTTTTAAAATAAGATAAATCCCATTAAAATTTACAACAGGTATTCCAGCAATTAAATTAAATATCATTATATTATAAACTTCAATATCATCAAATTTATGTATATATATTTGGCGGTCATACAATGGCTTATATTATGATGTATATTTTCGTCTTTCCACATCGTATTCCTGGGTGAATGACGGAGTGAAATCCCCGTCAAAATATCTCTAGTGGAAGTTAATATACACTCATACGATATCTTATACAAAAAAATTTTATCAGAGTATAAAAAATCAAAGGGGTCGATGATGCTCCAAATGGTAACGAAATGTCCGGTACTAGAAAAGTATCAACAAAATGAGATCAAGGATTCCTGTTTTCCATTTTTTATTAATTGTTCGAATCAGCGTTGGGGAGCAAACCGACATCAGTAATTTTTGCTCTGCAGCTTGGACAGCTATACCTGAAATGAAATAGGAAATTTAGGTATAGTTCTTTGTGATATATAGTATCTTAGAATATTATGATTTCAAAAGATTAAGAGTGGTCCAAATTTTTGTACTCAGAGAGCAATTCATTGTGGAACCAAAGGGTCACATAATTTTCTGTGGATTTAAATTACCTTGCTCTTTGGGAGAATGTGAGTTCTATGAATGATGAAATGTAAGATTTTCATATTAACAAGTATATAGGAAAGACTTACTTATACGAGCTGCCAATTGGTCCAAACCAACTCCCAATACAAGGTATGCAAAACATATGTGGGCATTGCAGCAAAATCAGGAAATCATTCTCCTCTTTCTTGCCACAAAATGGACACTTAGATTTTATGTCTTATGCTAGTGTGTTGGTAACTAGTCAGTTTCTGTATCCATTTCTGCCTTGTGTCCCTTGAAATGACGTTAGCAAACATAGAAAGCAGGTAGGGTTTCTTTCCTATAAAAATGCTTTTTTCATTGGTAAGCGGTTTGGATTCTTCAATCAAATGTCCTGACCCACGTATGAAATTTACTAATGGATCACCTGTAAGAGCTATTGGTTTTGTCATTACAAGTGCGAATATTTTTATATCCATATTGTCATCTGTTTTCTCATTGATGTTCGAATTATCCAACGACGAATTTCCATGGCGACGAACTGTCCGGGTTTGAGTAGTCCAGGGATATATTGTCCCAGAACAAATCGTCCGGGGACGAATAGCCCGAGAACGAATTGTCCGAACACCGTTATTTAGTACTTCTGACATAGTAGAATAGGAGTGACCAGGCGTCCGTGTGTCTCTGCAACAGAAGGAGATATTATGGTCAATGTTAAAATTTGTTTCGTATAATGAGGTTTCCATTCACAAGCCTAAGAGTAGATTTTTTACGTATATCATAATAGGTGTGTTAAAATCTTAAAAAATAGCTATAGGTAAAATCAGAAACTAATGATTGAATAAGCTAAGGATTAGGAATAACCATGCAGTTTTTAAAGCTTTTGTGAAGACGAAACACTAAAATCTAGCAGCAATGAAGTCGTAATGGGTCCTTTCAATGTAATATTTAATGTTTCAATCAATACGGCTAAAATATTTCTCCTCAATTTGCTGTAAACCCCTTGAAATTTGATATCATATATTCATGTGTATATCCTTTTAAAGTAGTTGTTTAAAAGGAAGTATATCATTATTAAAGTGTGATTAGTTTGATTGTTTGTTAGGTTGAGAGAGTTTGATTATAGTTTTGATTCATAAATTTTAGTTTAATTTATAGTTTAATATTTTACCAACCAAGGTTAAAGAAACACACACAAATAGTTTAGTAATTAAATATTAAAATAATTCCTACCTATATAAGAAAATGTGCCTAAATAAATGAAATTCTAATTGCTATATAATGATTAAATATCAGTCTATCATTTGGATGAACCTGTCGTCACCTCCTATTCCACCTGGAAGGTACTGACTAATGTGTAGTAAGTAGGTAGGTTCCAGACTAATTAGGATGCCTGCACACCAAAAATTTAAAGGGAGTGGAAGCGAGAAAGAAATCAAGAGTGAAGATAGTCCGAAGCCAAAATCGGTGTTGAAGATGGTTTCTCTGAAGAGCCAACATGGACATTGAACGCCTAATATCAAACGTCCTGCAATCGCTGCAACACTACCTCTCTCTAGTGTAGTGTATCATAATTCTATGCTTTTGAGAGAGTTTTTTGTTTAATCAGAATATGTTTACTCATAATACATTCTTGCATTCGAAAATAATCTAAATTCACATCATCAAGAGGTTATTTAAACTCAATGTTGAAGATTGTTTCAGGTAAATCTGACCGTTGGGTTTAAATATCCTCTTGATAATATGGATTTCCTATTGAGTTTGAATCTTTTCCATCAAATTTAGATTCAATAACAGGTACTGTACTGGTATGTATAATAATAATTAAAATTCATTCCTTTCCTTTTAACTCAAAATATTTCCATAAAGTCACTGATTGTAACATGTGTACTAGAACAACGAACGTTTCACTCCATATTGGGTTTAGGCATAATATTGGATTTAGGCCTAAACCATATTGGGTTTAGGCCTAATATTATTAAAATTATCTCATGTTGTCCGTTCGTCCACGTTAGAATGTCTCGATTGGGTAAAATTAGAACCTGACATGTGCAAACGAAACTGTTTAGATTATAATTCAGCTAAGGTTGATAAAATAAAGAATCAGACTATAGTAATATCTTGCTGTATTTTCCATTAAAATATTTCAACTGTATACTGTCGTATATACATATTACTTTTAATTTTTCCTATCATTGACAAAAAAGAAGTTTGGAATATTTTCGAATTCCAAATTTTGTCTGATTCGTCACAGAGTGAGCTCCAACTGAAAATATTTTTATACTCAATGCATCTCCAAGTGAGAAATTAAAATTTCAACGTTAAAGATGGTAGCCGGTAAATTGCTCGAAAACAATTGCTTGAAAGACAATTGCTCGAAAGAACAATTGCTTGAATGACAATGTTAAAATTCTGTTTCCTTTTTTGTGTGAGTTTGATATTTGTAGCTCAAAAATTGACCGCTAGATAGGATAATTAATGTCCTACCAACATAATATAAATGTCTAATTTTCTTAAAAATTTATAATCAATAATATTTGATTTAGTTAAAATATAGTCATTTCAACTTTTATAGACTTTAGAGGCCTATTTGATGTTTCGAAAAATGATCCAACTATATATTGTGTTTTGGGATCTTTCACAATATTGAGAGCGTTTTAAAAAGACTCTCCTGAAAAGTAGCTATTTTTGAGTTATGCCAATCTTGTTGCAAAGGAACGACATATGGAAAAAATATTTAAAAAAATAATAATTGCATAAATGAATTCGCAAATCTATAATATATATCAATGGTCTTCAGAATTGTCAGCGCTTACCTTCATTTAAATTCGAATTATACTTTTATATCAACTATGTTAATTATTTTTGACCAAAGTATAGAAGACATTATTTGAATCATTAGAAATATAATATTTATTTTACTTACTGAATGGTTTCAATATTGTCCGGTAATTTGATAGTACTTGGTAATTGGGTACTGTCTGGAGATTGCACTTCGATGTGTCTATCACGCTTAAATAAGTTCAAATATATCACGCATTTCAATTCATTCACACAATATCGTATTTTATCCATTCCAGTTAACGGAGTGTTATGTGAATAATTCAACTAAGTAATTTATTAATATATTTTAGTCCAATGCGTTTTGCGTGAGGAATCAAATAAGGTAATGCAGTTAAATGTAGTTACCATACCCATAATCGGGTTCCACAATTACATTTAGCCTCAATAAACTCACATGATGTTTGAAATATACCCGTTATACTTTGAAATGTACCCGTTCAGGCATAAATATACCAAGCAGATATACCCTTTCATGATATTAACTAATTAAAATGTCACATATTATTGTTAATAGATAGGAATAAAAACTTTACTTAAACTGTGTTTCAATCATAACCCTTCCAAAAGATCACCCTTGGTGTTAAAAATAATATAGAACCTGTCATGTATTGACACCAACACAGACACATATTAACATTTTATTGCAGTATAGGAAATAAAAAAGAGGTAAATGTATCTTTTCTCTTGTCCCAAATGGTAATGAAAAACCGGTACTAATAAGGTCGAAACATAAAAAAGTTGACACGTTTATTAAAACTGAATTGCAATAATCATGTTACCTTTTTTTGATGGTTATATAAGCAACTACGGACGGCTTTGATATAAGAGTTGTGTAAACGTTCTTGTACTATTTATTTAGTTTATAATTGTGCCAAACAGTGTTGGGGAGCGAACCGACTTCAGCTTTCAACTTTGTGATGACGTCATTTATGCTATTGGCGGTGACGCACTCAGTAATTTCTGCTCTGCAGATTGGACAGCTATACCTGAAATGAAATAGGAAAGTATCTTAGAATATGATTATTTAAAAAAATGATTAGTGGTCCAAATTCTTGTACTCATAGAGTTAGACATTGTGGAACGCAAGGGTCACATAATTTTTCGTTGCTTCAAATTTACTTTCTGTTTGGGAAAATGTCAATTCCATAATTAATAAAATGTAAGATTGTCATATTAACATGTATATAAATAAGACTTACGTATGTGAGCTGCTATTTGGTCCAAACCATTTCCGAATACAAGGTGTGCAAAATATATGTGAGCACTGCAGAAAAATCAGGAAATCTTTCTCGTAATCTTCGTAGCAAATTGGACACTTGGATTCTGTTCCTTGGCTAGTGTGTTGGTAACTAGTCAGTTTCTGGATCCATTTCTCTCTATTATACCATGCAATGGCGTTAGCAAACAAAGGAGGTATGGAAGGTTTATTTCCTATGATATTATTTTCATTGTTAGGCAATTTGGGTTGTTTTTTTTCCTTCTTTTGTCCATCATTATCCATCATATTTATTAATAAATTTTCTATAATAAGCATGTTGTTATTCAATTCAATGATGCTCTGATCATCATTCGAGTTCTGTGGTAAATCCATGACGGTATCAATGAAAAAGCTGAAATTTTCCGGTACTCGTGACTTGGTACAGTAAACGTCCGTGAGTCTCTGAAACTGAAGGAGATATGCTCAATGTTAGATTATGTCACTTTGAATGTAGTTTCCATTCACAAGATTAAAATTAGAATGTTTAAAGTATATCCCATTAGGTTTGTTTGTTTGAAAATAAAGCTTAAAGTTAAATCCCTCACAACAGACGATCTTTGATCACGTACAAAAAGAGGAAAAAAATTGTCCGTTCTACCGGTTGGCAGATCGCTACACAGACCTCTTTAAATTATATGGTTTAACATATTTTTTTAACCATTTACCAAGTATAGAGTCAAACATTTATAATATTCAGAGGTATTACAATCTACAATATTACAATCAACACTTTCATGTATTGTTTTCAGATTTTAAGTATTTTGAACTTTTATTTCGTAAAAAAGTTTTTAGAAAATGAAAAGAGGTGTAACTAATCTATATTTGTTAGAATAGTTACATTTATAACATATTACTAATTTATTATGTTGTACATTTATATAAGTAAGTTATATAAATATTATAAGATTATCATTAAAATATCAATAAAATAGTAATCTGATATTTCTTACGTTAATTATAATTTCTTTGAAAAGCTGTCAATGAAAACTTTCAAAGTTTAAATCCCTAACTGAAGTAAAAGCTTAGACCGCCATAGCGCCCATTGATCAGCATAGCAGAGACTTTTCCGGTACATGTACTGTCCGTTGTAAGAGATTAACCTGTATTATGAAGATCTGAAATGAAACACGTATTGAATCCCTCTATAGCGAGGGATATCCACACTCTGTCCCACGTGGGTCCCACGTCTTAAAAACGGAGTGGGGTAAGACGTGGGACAGGTGGATGTCCCCCTCTGTCAGAGAGGGACAAGACGTGGGATCAGACGTCTTGCAGAGGGGGACTCCAGTGCAAATGAAGAGGGTTAGACGTCTGCAAGACGTCTGATGTCCCCCACCCCACGTCTTAAATCCCTCTATAGCGAGGGGTATCAGACGTCTAAAGACGTGGGACAAACAGCTTTCGGTTAGCTGGGGTACGCTATAAGCCTATACAGAACACGTGAAGACAATAGTTACTTCTATTTACTATGGTAGTCACCGTCTTATAAATTCATCTTTTATATCAAAATCAGGGAGAAACAATATACAACAATTACCTATTCAAACTAAAATCTATATTATTTTACCTAAGCTAATTTAACCAAATAATAATATTTTAATTTAAAATTGAATAGAAAATGTAGTTTATAATTAAATTAATTATTACAATCGGAAAAATATTTTTTTATTCTAAACATATGAATTTACTTTTATGGATGAAATAAATGAAGCGTTAACGTAATATTTGAAGGGATAATTCCTCTCGCTAATTAATTATTTTATAATAAATCAAACACAAAGTTTGAGTATATAACTTTTTTTATTTCACACTGCTGGTTACGTCCTTGTCACACTTGTTCGACCACGCTAGAATGTTTTAATCGATTAATATTAGCACGTGACATATGGTCAAACCAAAGTGTTTGGATTAGGATTCAGCCTTAGTGGATGAAGTAAAGAGTCAGCCTGTAGTAATATCTTTCTGTGCTTACCACTATTTTCCATCAAAATATTTCAACTGTATAATGTCGTACATATTACTTTCAACTCTTTTAATCTAACCTCTCTAAAATTTAAATTTTGTTATAAATCTAACCCAAATTTTGGTATTTACCTTTTTGAGGTCGCACTGCTGGTTATGTCCTTGCTGCTTGATCACCCACGCTAGAATGTCTTGATCGGGTAATGGTAGAATCTGACATCGACAAACCGAAGTGTTTGGATTATGATTCAGCTAAGGTAAAAATAAAGAGTCGAACTATAGTAATATCTTTCTGTGTTTTCCATTACAAGATTTCATCTGTAATATATTGCATAAAATCTAGTTATTACTTTTAACTCTTCCTTCCATTGATAAAAAAAAATTCGGAAGATTTTCGAATTCCAAATTCTTTCTTATTCGACAAGAAGAGAAATTTAGTTGATAAGATTTAGATTCAATGGAATGTCAAAGTATTTACAATTGGGAAACTGAATTCTCAACGTTGAAGGTAGTTTTAAGTTTTTGAATAATGGATAAATATTGAGTTCTTCAAAAAAATATTGCCATAGGATTCCAAGATATTTTCTGAGACTATCCTACAGAATGAGCTGATTTATAGTGAAATCCTAAGGCCTATGGTCTTACTGAACGAATTTCATTTGTTTTTTGATATATGAGTCTGTTTTCGAAATATTCGAACTTATAATAGTTATAATGGAATATAGCTATGGGGATTTGATTCAAATTGGTGAATACATGGTAACATCGCTCCTTTTCGATGACGTCGTCATAACTCAAAAAAAAATGTTGTTTTTTTCAAGATAAAACTTTTTCAAGTTCTCGGTCTATATAATTCTAGCTCAAAAGTTGATCGCTAGAAAAGACTGATTTAATGTCCTAACGAAAAAACATAAATTTTATTATTTCAACAAAAAATTAATAATAATATTTGATTTGGTAAAATATAATAATTTCTATTTCTATGAGCTTTAGAGGCCTATATGATGTTTCTAAAAAAAGACTGTCAGTCTATTCTGGGCTATTCTCATTTACCCAGAACAATTAAAAGACCCAGAAAATGAATCCACACTAACTTTAGCTACTAATAAGTTACCTACCAACCTATAGACAATAACTTACGGAGAGGTGTGAATCGAGATATGTGTATTTATATACAAAGAAAAAGACGTATGTATTTGAAATCTTGATTTTTCATATGGACAGAAGGTAAATCTCTTAATCCTTACCTGTATTATATTGCAAAGAAGGTATGAGGTAAAACTCTTATTATTGTAATATGAGCAATTTTAAAATAAATAAAATGACAGTTAAACATTTATTAATGATATGAAATATTTCGGTTGAGATTAAAGTATTTTCTGAGAAATATGTTCTATTATATAGTATAAGTCTGATCGAACATCAGATAGATGGCGTCATTTATATTATATTCAGATAAATTATATTTTATAGTATATTTTCCAACTAACTATTTCTAAATTTGGAATAATAAATATAACACATAGATATCTAAACGTCCTTTGATACTGTTTATTTGAATACATCGTAATGGTGATAATTAAGATTTCTGATAAAATTAATACCGATTTTTCGTAATAAAATTAGTATTCCTCATCTTCAATAATCATTTTTAGAATTTTAGATTAATAAAGTATATTCTATTACAAATTGATAATAATTTGACTTTTGCATATCAATATCATATTAATAAGGTTTCATCTTCAATTTCAAGATACGTTGGCCTCCTACGTAAAATCAATTGCATTGTACTAGAAGTAGAATTATTAGTTATATATATTTCCTATAGATTCACTCTCGCTTGATGTATGCTATAGAATTGTGGTATGGCACAGCTAACTATTTAATTAGTATGATATCTGTTAATAATAATTAAAATTCATTCCTTTCCTTTTAACTCAAAATATTTCCATAAAGTCACTGATTGTAACATGTGTACTAGAACAACGAACGTTTCACTCCATATTGGGTTTAGGCATAATATTGGATTTAGGCCTAAACCATATTGGGTTTAGGCCTAATATTATTAAAATTTTCTCATGTTGTCCGTTCGTCCACGTTAGAATGTCTCGATTGGGTAAAATTAGAACCTGACATGTGCAAACGAAACTGTTTGGATTCTAATTCAGCTAAGGTGAACAAAATAAAGAACCAGACTATAGTAATATCTTGCTGTATTTTCCATTAAAATATTTCAACTGCTGTCGTATATACATATTACTTTTAATTTTTCCTATCATTGACAAAAAAGAAGTTTGGAATATTTTCGAATTCCAAATTTTGTCTGATTCGTCACAGAGTGAGCTCCAACTGAAAATATTTTTATATACTCAATGTATCTCCAAGTGAGAAATTAAAATTTCAACGTTAAAGATGGTAGCCGGTAAATTGCTCGAAAACAATTGCTCGAACGAACAATTGCTTGAATGAACAATTGCTCGAATTATCAAATTGCTGGAATGAACAAATTGCTCGAATTGTAAAATTGCACAGTTTTTGTTTTTATAAAAGTCAGATATTCATGAAGTGGAGCTGCACCTAACTATCCTTGTTTCTTTTTAGTAATTGATCATTAATCATTCTATTAATGATTTTAATTATTACTCATTCTGTATAACCTTTTTTTTTTTTTGCCGTTTGTGTCATCTCGTATGTAACATGTGAATTGAAATCATGTGGTGAATCACTACTATTCATGTTTTTTTATCATAAAACCCGAAAACTTATTTATTACTAGCCTATCTGTATGTAGCACCTTAATAGGTGAAATAGCTCAAAAGTTACTTCAGAGTTTTAATAAATCTACAAAAAATTTCGGGTTTTATGATAAAACAAACCAGAATTGTACTGATTCACCACATGATTCCAATTCACATGTTACATACAAGATGACACAAACGGTCTAAAAAAAGATTAAACAGAATGATTAATAATTAAAATCATTTATAACAGAACGATTAATAATTAAAATTATTTATAGAATGATTAATAATCAATTACTAAAAAAAAGGATTGTTAATTCAGTATGTGCAGCTCAACTTCATGAATAACTGACTTTTATAAAAACGAAAACTGTGCAATTTTATAATTCGAGCAATTTTGTTCATTCAAGCAATTGATAATTCGAGCAATTTGTTCGTTCGAGCAATTGTTCGTTCAAGCAATTTTTTTTCGAGCAATTTTCTTTCGAGCAATTGTTCATTCGAGCAATTATTTTTCGATCTATTGTTTTCGAGCAATTGTTCTTTCGAGCAATTGTTTCCGAGCAATTTATCTAGAACCTAAACACCTACAGGATGAGCTGATTTTATTGTGAAAAACTCCGGTCAATGGTCTAAAAGGACGATTTTGATTTGTTTTACGAAACTTAAACATATTTTCGAAATATTCAAACTTTAATGGAGCTATCTATGGTATCTGAAAAAAACACCACTCTATTAAATGGCGTAAACCAATTATTAGTTAATGAGCTTTAGTTAAAATGGAATATAGGTATAGGGATTTGATTCAAATTGGTGAATTACTGGTAGCATCGTTTCTTTGCTACTACGTCAGCATGACTCAAAATAATGTGTTTTCAAGATATCCATATGGACAATGTTAAAATTCTGTTTCCTTTTTTGTGTGAGTTTGATAATTGTAGCTCAAAAATTGACCTCTCCTACCAACATAATATAAATGTCTAATTTTCTTAAAAATATATAATTAATAATATTTGATTTAGTTAAAATATAGTCATTTCAACTTTTATAGACTTTAGAGGCCTATTTGATGTTTCGAAAAATGATCCAACTATTGTGTTTTGGGGTCTTTCACAATATTGAGAGCGTTTTAAAAAGCCTCTCCTGAAAAGTAGCTATTTTTGAGTTATGCCAATCTTGTTGCAAAGGAACGACATATGGAAAAAATATTTTAAAAATAATAATTGCATAAATTGATTCGCAAATTTATAATATATATCAATGGTCTTCAGAATTGTCAGCGCTTACCTTCATTTAAATTCGAATTATACTTTTATATCAACTATGTAAATTATTTCTGACGAAAGTATAGAAGATATTATTTGAATCATTAGAAATATAATATTTATTTTACTTACTGAATGGTTTCAATATTGTCCGGTAATTTGATAGTACTTGGCAATTAGGTACTGACTGGAGATTGCACTTCGATGTGTCTATCACGCTTAAATAAGTTCAAATATATCACGCATTTCAATTCATTCACACAATATCGTATTTTATCCATTCCAGTTAACGGAGTGTTATGTGAATAATTCAACTAAGTAATTTATTAATATATTTTAGTCCAATGCATTATGCGTGAGGAATCAAATAAGGTAATGCAGTTAAATGTAGTTACCATACCCATAATCGGGTTTCACAATTACATTTAGCCTCAATAAACTCACATGATGTTTGAAATATACCCGTTATACTTTGAAATGTACCCGTTTGAAATATACCCGTTCAGGCATAAATATACCAAGCAGATATACCCTTTCATGATATTAACTAATTAAAATGTCACATATTATTGTTAATAGATAGGAATAAAAACTTTACTTAAACTGTGTTTCAATCATAACCCTTCCAAAAGATCACCCTTGGTGTTAAAAATAATATAGAACCTGTCATGTATTGACACCAACACAGACACATATTAACATTTTATTGCAGTATAGGAAATAAAAAAGAGGTAAATGTATCTTTTCTCTTGTCCCAAATGGTAATGAAAAACCGGTACTAAAAAGGTCGAAACATAAAAAAGTTGACACGTTTATTAAAACTGAATTGCAATAATCATGTTGTCTTTATTTGATGGTTAATATAAGCAACTACGGACGGCTTTGATATAAGAGTTGTGTAAAGGTTCTTGTACTATTTATTTAGTTTATAATTGTGCCAAACAGTGTTGGGGAGCGAACCGACTTCAGCTTTTAACTTTGTGATGACGTCATCTATGCTATTGGCGGTGACGCACTCAGTAATTTCTGCTCTGCAGATTGGACAGCTATACCTGAAATGAAATAGGAAAGTATCTTAGAATATGATTATTTAAAAAAATGATTAGTGGTCCAAATTCTTGTACTCATAGAGTTAGACATTGTGGAACGCAAGGGTCACATAATTTTTCGTTGCTTCAAATTTACTTTCTGTTTGGGAAAATGTCAATTCCATAATTAATAAAATGTAAGATTGTCATATTAACAAGTATATAAATAAGACTTACGTATGTGAGCTGCTATTTGGTCCAAACCATTTCCGAATACAAGGTGTGCAAAATATATGTGAGCACTGCAGAAAAATCAGGAAATCTTTCTCGTAATCTTCGTAGCAAATTGGACACTTGGATTCTGTTCCTTGGCTAGTGTGTTGGTAACTAGTCAGTTTCTGGATCCATTTCTCTCTATTATACCATGCAATGGCGTTAGCAAACAAAGGAGGTATGGAAGGTTTATTTCCTATGATATTATTTTCATTGTTAGGCAATCCGGGTTGTTCTACCTTACTTGTTCTATCATTATCTATCATATTTAATAATAAATTTTCTATAATAATCATGTTGTTATTCAATTCAATGATGCTCTGATCATCATTCGAGTTCTGTGGTAATTCCATGACGGTATCAATGAAAAAGCTGAAATTTTCCGGTACTCGTGACTTGGTACAGTAAACGTCCGTGAGTATCTGTAACTGAAGGAGATATGCTCAATGTTAGATTATGTCTCATTGAATGTAGTTTCCACTCACAAGCTTAAAATTAGAATGTTTAAAGTATATCCCATTAGGTTTGTTTGTTTGAAAATAAAGCTTAAGTTAAATCCCTCACAACAGACGATCTTTGATCACGTACAAACAGAGGAAAAAAATTGTCCGTTCTACTGGTTGGCAGATCGCTACACCGACCTCTTTAAATTATATGATTTAACATATTTTTTAACCATTTACCAAGTATAGAGTCAAACATTTATTATATTCAAAGGTATTAAAATCAACAATATTACAATCAACACTTTCATGTATTGTTTTCAGATTTTAAGTATTTTGAACTTTTATTTCTTAAAAAAGTTTTTAGAAAATGAAAAGAGGTGTAACTAATCTATATTTGTTAGAATAGTTACATTTATAACATATTACTAATTTATTATGTTGTACATTTATGTAAGTAAGTTATATAAATATTATAAGATTATCATGAGAATATCAATTGAATAATAATCTGAGATTTTTTACGTTAATTATAATTTCTTTGAAAAGCTGTCAAAGAAAACTTGCAAAGTTAAAATCCCTAACTGAAGTAAAAGCTTAGTCCGCCATAGCGCCCATTGATCAGCATAGAGGAGAATTTTTCGGTACATGTACTGTCCGTTGTACGAGATTTACCTGTATTATTAAGATCTAAAGTGAAACACGTCTTGAGACCCTCTATAGCGAGGGACATACACACTCTGTCCCACGTGGGTCCCACGTCTTGAAAACGGAGTGGGGTCAGACGTGGGACAGTTGGATGTCCCTCTCTGTCAGAGGGGGACAATACGTGGGATCAGACGTCTTGCAGAGGGGGACCCCATTGCAAATGAAGAGGGTTATACGTCTGCAAGACGTCTGATGTCCCCCGCCCCACGTCTTGCCCCACGTCTTAAATCCCTCTATAGCGAGGGGTATCAGACGTCTTAAGACGTGGGACAAACAGCTTTTGGTTAGCTGGGGTACGCTATAAGCCTATACAGAACACGTGAAGACAACAGTTACTTCTATTTACTATGGTAGTCACCGTCTTATAAATACATCTTTTATATCAAAATCAGGGAGAAACAATATGTAACATGTACCTATTCAAACTAAAATCTATATTATTTTAACTAAGCTAATTTAACCAAATAATTATATTTTAATTTGAAATTGAATAGAAAATGAAATTTACAATTTAAATAATAATTACAATCGGAATTTTTTTTTTATTCTAAACATATGAATTAACTTTTATGAATGAAGTAAATGAAGCGTTAACATAATATTTGAAGGGATAATTCCTCTCGCTAATTAATTATTTTATAATATATCAAACACAAAGTTTGAGTATTTAACTTTTTTTATTTCACACTGCTGGTTACGTTCTTGTCACACTTGTTCGACCACGCTAGAATGTTTTAATCGATAAATATTAGCACGTGACATATGGCCAAACCAAAGTGTTTGGATTAGGATTCAGCCTTAGAGGATGAAGTAAAGAGTCAGCCTGTAGTAATATCTTTCTGTGCTTACCACTATTTTCCATCAAAATATTTCAACTGTATAGTGTATAATTTCGTACATATTATTTTCTACTCTTTTAAACTAACCTATCTAAAATTTAAATTTTGTTATAAATCTAACCCAAATTTTGGTATTTACCTTTTTGAGTCGCACTGCTAGTTATGTCCTTGCTGCTTGATCACCCACGCTAGAATGTCTTGATCGGGTAATGGTAGAATCTGACATCGACAAACCGAAGTGTTTGGATTATGATTCAGCTAAGGTAAAAAATAAAGAGTCGAACTATAGTAATATCTTTCTGTGTTTTCCATTACAAGGTTTCATCTGTAATATATTGCATAAAATGTAGTTATTACTTTTAACTCTTCCTTCCATTGATAAAAAAAATTCGGAAGATTTTCGAATTCAAAATTCTTTCTGATTCGACAAAAAGAGAAATTTAGCTGATAAGATTTAGATTCAATGGAATGTCAAAGTATTTACAATTGAGAAACTGAATTCTCAACGTTGAAGGTATTTAAGTTTTCGAATAATGGATAAATATTGAGTTTTTCAAAAAAAATATTGCCATAGTATTCCAAGATATTTTCTGAGACTATCCTACAGAATGAGCTGATTTATAGTGAAATCCTAGGGCCTATGGTCTTACGGAACGAATTTCATTAGTTTTATGATATATGAGTCTGTTTTCGAAATATTCGAACTTATAATAGTTATAATGGAATATAGCTATGAGGATTTGATTCAAATTGGTGAATACATGGTAACATCGCTCCTTTTCGATGACGTCGTCATAACTCAAAAAAATTGTTTTTTTTTCAAGATAAAACTTTTTCAAGTTCTCTGTCTATATAATTCTAGCTCAAAAGTTGATCGCTAGAAAAGATTGATTTTATGTCTTAACGACATAACATAAATCTTCTTATTTCAACAAAAAAAAATAATAATATTTGATTTGGTAAAATATAATCATTTCTATTTCTATGAACTTTAGAGGCCTATTTGATGTTTCTAAAAAAAGACTGTCAGTCTATTCTGGGCTATTCTCATTTACCCAGAACAATTAAAAGACCCAGAAAATGAATCCACACTAACTTTAGCTACTAATAAATTACCTACCAACCTATAGACAATAACTTACAGAGAGGTGTGAATCGAGATATGTGTATTTATATACAAAGAAAAAGACGTATGTATTTGAAATCTTGATTTTTCATATGGACAGAAAGTAAATCTCTTAATCCTTACCTGTATTATATTGCAAAGAAGGTATGAGGTAAATCTCTAATTATTGTAATATGAGCAATTTTAACATATATAAAATGACAGTTAAACATTTATTAATGATATGAAATATTTCGGTTGAGATTAAAGTATTTTCTGAGAAATATGTTCTATTATATAGCATAAGTCTGATCGAACATCAGATAGATGGCGTCATTTATATTATATTCAGATAAATTATATTTTATAGTATATTTTCCAACTAACTATTTCTAAATTTGAAATAATAAATATAACACATAGATATCTAAACGTCCATTGGTACTGTTTATTTGAATACATCGTAATGGTGATAGTTAAGAATTCTGATAACATTGATTTATTTATCACTATATGTATAGATACCGATTTTTCATAATAAAATTAGTATTCCTCATCTTCAATAATAATTATATAGAACTTTAGATTAATAAAGTATATTCTATTACAAATTGATAATAATTTGACTTTTGCATATCAATATCATATTAATAAGGTTTCATCTTCTATTTCAAGATACATTGGCCTCCTACGTAAGATCAATTGCATTGTACTAGAAGTAGAATTATTAGTTATATATATTTCCTATAGATTCACTCTCGCTTGATGTATGCTATAGAATTGTGGTATGGCACAGCTAACTATTTAATTAGTATGATATCTGTTGTTCAAAAGGAAGCAATACTCGCAGTAAAAGGAAGTCATTATCCTGCTCATACCGCTGATATGATCAGGGAGTTTGAAGTGATGAATCTAGATAGTTTGTACAGGTTTAAATTAAGTACTTTAGTATATAAATCTATAAATATAGAAAATTATTTACCATGTCTGTTCGAATACATCGAATCAAATACAGGTAATCACTCTCATTCCGCTAGAAATGTAGCTAACATTACTTTGCCCATGTTTAATAGATCAAGATCACAGAATAGCATATATTATACAAGTTGTAATGTGTGGAATAGTTTGGACACTAGTTTAAAATCTCTTGATACATTTTTACTATTTAGGCATAAGTATAAGCATGGCTTACTTAATTATATAATTAAGTAAGCCATGGTACAAGCTAAGTTTACCTGAAAACCAAAAATGTATTTATTTGTTCCGTTTTTAGCCTTCCATTCACAATGCTCAATAAAATTCATAATTTAACTAGGTTGCCCTTGAAGCGATTAAGCTTTCCGGGCCTTAACGTTTCCAATTTCTACTTTCATGTATATATTTGTAGTTAGACGTGAAATTATCTCATGTTTCACGTCCAAATGTAAGGGAACATTTTGAGTTTAAATAAAATAAAAATAAAATAATTAAATATACTGATTCCATTAAAAGTCATTTTACCAATTGCTTTAATTTACTCGCACCCTCCCTTTAAAAAATAAGAGAAATCCCATTAAAATTTACAACAGGTATTCCGGCAATTAAATTAAATATCATTATATTGTAAACTTCAATATCATCAAATTTATGTATATATATTTGGCGGTCATACAATGGCTTATATTATGATGTATATTTTCGTCTTTCCACAGCGTATTCCTGGGTGAATGACGGAGTGAAATCCCCGTCAAAATGTCTCTAGTGGAAGTTAATATACATTCACACGATATCTTATACAAAAACATTTTATCACAGTATAAAAAATCAAAGGGGTCGATGATGCTCCAAATGGTAACGAAATGTCCGGTACTAGAAAAGAATCAACAAAATGAGATCAAAGATTCCTGTTTTCCATTTTTTATTAATTGTTCGAATCAGCGTTGGGGAGCGAACCGACATCAGCTTCTAACTTTGTCATGACGTAATCTATGCTGTCGACTGTCACGCACTCAGTAATTTCTGCTCTGCAGCTTGGACAGCTATACCTGAAATTGGAAATTTAGGTATAGTTCTTTGTGATATATAGTATCTTAGAATATTATGATTTCAAAAGATGAAGAGTGGTCCAAATTCTTGTACTCAGAGAGCAATTCATTGTGGAACCAAAGGGTTATATAATTTTCTGTGGATTTAAATTAACTTGCTTTATGGGAAAATGTGAGCTCTATAAATGATGAAATGAAAGATTTTCATATTAACAAGTATATAGGAAAGACTTACGTATACGAGCTGCCATTTGGTCCAAACCAACTCCCAATACAAGGTATGCAAAACATATGTGGGCAATGCAGCAAAATCAGGAAATCATTCTCCTCTTTCTTGCCGCAAAATGAACACTTTGATTCTATGTCTTGGCTATAGTGTGTTGGTAACTAGTCAGTTTCTGGATCCATTTCTGCCTTGTGTCCCTTGAAATGACGTTAGCAAACATAGAAAACAGGTAGGGTTTCTTTCCTATAAAAATGCTTTTTTCATTGGTAAGCGGTTTGGATTTTTCAACGAAATGTCCTGACCCACGTATGAAATTTACTAATGGATCACCTGTAAGAGCAATTGGTTTGGTCATAACAAGTGCGAATATATTTATATCTATATTGTCATCTGTTTTCTTATTGATGTTCGAATTATCCAACGACGAATTGCCATGGCGACGAACTGTCCGGGTTTGAGTAGTCCAAGGATAAATTGTCCCAGAACAAATCGTCCGGGGACGAATAGCCCGAGAAAGAATTGTCCGAACACCGTTATTTAGTACTTCTGACATAGTAGAATATGAGTGACCAGGGCGTCCGTGTGTCTCTGCAACAGAAGGAGATATGGTCAATGTTAAAATTTGTTTCGTATAATGAGGTTTCCATTCACATGCCTAAGAGTAGATTTTTTACGTATATCATAATAGGTGTGTTAAAAACTTAAAATAAGGCTATAGGTAAAATCAGAAACTAATGATTGAATAAGCTAAGGATTAGGAATAACCATGCAGTTTTTAAAGCTTTTGTGAAGACGAAACACTAATATCTAGCAGCAATGAAGTCGTAATGGGTCCTTTCAATGTAATATTTAATGTTTCAATCAATACGTCTAAAATATTTCTCCTCAATTTGCTGTAAACCCCTTGAAATTTGATATCATATATTCATGTGTATATCCTTTTAAAGTAGTTGTTTAAAAGGAAGTATATCATTATTAAAGTGTGATTAGTTTGATTGTTTGTTAGGGTGAGAGAGTTTGATTATAGATTTGATTCATAAATTTTAGTTTAATTTATAGTTTAATATTTTACCAACCAAGGTTAAAGAAACACACACAAATAGTTTAGTAATTAAATATTAAAATAATTCCTACCTATATAAGAAAATGTGCCTAAATAAATGAAATTCTATTTGCTATATAATGATTAAATATCAGTCTATCATTTGGATGAACCTGTCGACCTCCTATTCCACCTGGAAGGTACTGACTAATGTGTAGTAAGTAGGTAGGTTCCAAACTAATTAGGATGCCTGCACACCAAAAATTTAAAGGGAGTGGAAGCGAGAAAGAAATCAAGAGTGAAGATAGTCCGAAGCCAAAATCGGCGTTGAAGATGGTTTCTCTGAAGAGCCAACATGGACATTGAACGCCTAATATCAAACGTCCTGCAATCGCTGCAACACTACCTCTCTCTAGTGTAGTGTATCATAATTCTATGCTTTTGAGAGAGTTTTTTGTTTAATCAGAATATGTTTACTCATAATACATTCTTGCATTCGAAAATAATCTAAATTCACATCATCAAGAGGTTATTTAAACTCAATGTTGAAGATTGTTTCAGGTAAATCTGACCGTTGGGTTTAAATATTTTCTTGATAATATGGATTTCCTATTGAGTTTGAATCTTTTCCATCAAATTTAGATTCAATAACAGGTACTGTACTGGTATGTATAATAATAATTAAAATTCATTCCTTTCCTTTTAACTCAAAATATTTCCATAAAGTCACTGATTGTAACATGTGTACTAGAACAACGAACGTTTCACTCCATATTGGGTTTAGGCATAATATTGGATTTAGGCCTGAACCATATTGGGTTTAGGCCTAATATTATTAAAATTTTCTCATGTTGTCCGTTCGTCCACGTTAGAATTTCTCGATTGGGTAAAATTAGAACCTGACATGTGCAAACGAAACTGTTTAGATTATAATTCAGCTAAGGTTGATAAAATAAAGAATCAGACTATAGTAATATCTTGCTGTATTTTCCATTAAAATATTTCAACTGTATACTGTCGTATATACATATTACTTTTAATTTTTCCTATCATTGACAAAAAAGAAGTTTGGAATATTTTCGAATTCCAAATTTTGTCTGATTCGTCACAGAGTGAGCTCCAACTGAAAATATTTTTATACTCAATGCATCTCCAAGTGAGAAATTAAAATTTCAACGTTAAAGATGGTAGCCGGTAAATTGCTCGAAAACAATTGCTCGAAAGACAATTGCTCGAACGAACAATTGCTTGAATGACAATGTTAAAATTCTGTTTCCTTTTTTGTGTGAGTTTGATAATTGTAGCTCAAAAATTGGCCTCTCCTACCAACATAATATAAATGTCTAATTTTCTTAAAAATATATAATTAATAATATTTGATTTAGTTAAAATATAGTCATTTCAACTTTTATAGACTTTAGAGGCCTATTTGATGTTTCGAAAAATGATCCAACTATATATTGTGTTTTGGGGTCTTTCACAACATTGAGAGCGTTTTAAAAAGCCTCTCCTGAAAAGTAGCTATTTTTGAGTTATGCCAATATTGTTGCAAAGGAACGACATATGGAAAAAATATTTTAAAAATAATATTTGCATAAATGAATTCGCAAATCTATAATATATATTAATGGTCTTCAGAATTGTCAGCGCTTACCTTCATTTAAATTCGAATTATACTTTTATATCAACTATGTTAATTATTTTTGACCAAAGTATAGAAGACATTATTTGAATCATTAGAAATATAATATTTATTTTACTTACTGAATGGTTTCAATATTGTCCGGTAATTTGATAGTACTTGGTAATTGGGTACTGTCTGGAGATTGCACTTCGATGTGTCTATCACGCTTAAATAAGTTCAAATATATCACGCATTTCAATTCATTAACACAGTATCGTATTTTATCATTCCAGTTAACGGAGTGTTTATGTGAATAATTCAACTTAGTAATTTATTAATATATTTTAGTCCAATGCGTTATGCGTGAGGAATCAAATAAGGTAATGCAGTTAAATGTAGTTACCATACCCATATTCGGGTTTCACAATTACATTTGGCCTCAATAAACTCACATGATGTTTGAAATATACCCGTTATACTTTGAAATGTACCCGTTTGAAATATACCCGTTCAGGCATAAATATACCAAGCAGATATACCCTTTCATGATATTAACTATTAAAATGTCACATATTATTGTTAATAGATAGGAATAAAAACTTTACTTAAACTGTGTTTCAATCATAACCCTTCCAAAAGATCACCCTTGGTGTTAAAAATAATATAGAACCTGTCATGTATTGACACCAACACAGAC